>JZKD02S1761127.1:821030-901654 GCA_000966675.3 Picea glauca | reverse complement strand
AAGATCTGGCCTTTGATGGTGAACAAGGACTAGACACATTCGAAGCTGCACATTTTTCACCTGGCGACTCCATGATTCGAGGATCAATTGGCGACTCCACTGGTTCGATATGGAGGAAATCCTGGCTTGAAGGTTTGCTCCTTTTAATTTTTCTGCTATTCCTGGTTTTCCTAATGATGTCCCTTCTCCGAATGAATGGGGCGATTATTTGCCCAGATTTAGAGAGCGTGAAGAGGACAATCCTGCTCAGCACCTCAGTGAGTTTCATGAACTCATGCATCAGTGGGAGATACATCATGAGGATGTATTACTGAAAATGTTCATGTTCTCGTTAGCAGGGGATGCGCGTAAATGGTATCATTCTTTACCCCCTGCTAACATTTCTTCACTCAGTGAATTCCACGCAGCTTTCACCGCCTATTGTCAGAGGTTGTATCCCCCTGAGTTAATTTGTCATAATTGTTGTGATGGATACCAAAAATCTATACAAGAGAAAGATGTTTCTGACGTAAGCTGTGGGGAGGATCCTGATGACCCGGATCAGGAATCAGTTCTTTCTCCTCCCATTTCTTCTGCTTCGGGCGAAGTTATGGCACTGATAAAATCTATCACTGCCAGACTTGACAGGTGGGAAGCTGAGCGAGGTGCAGAGGATTTTCCACCCTTTGAAGAAGATGATTTGGGTATCTCTACTTTGAATGATTATGAAGATCCCAGGGAGGAAGGAGATGCTTCGGGTGGAGTTATGGAACTGATAAAATCTCTCACTGCTAGATTTGACAGGTGGGAATATGAACAATACGCTGAGGATTTCCCATCCTTTGAAGTAGAGGCCCTTAGCAGCTCTACTGAGGGTGATTATGAAAAAAGCTTTCCCACGGGACCTGTTTATGGTCATTATGAATGTAACCCATGGGAGAACCAAGAAGAAGGAATCCTCCCGGATATGATTATGTCTAAAGAAGGCTGTGATGATGAGGGCTGTAAGGATAGAAGACTGGGGGAGGAAGTTGCTCTAAGTGAACTAATGATATCTCTCATTGCCCAACATGCAAGGTTGGAATCTGAGGATAGTGGGGAGGATTTTCCAGTCATCAAGCCAGATGTTCTAGATGGCTCTCTCGAGGAGAATATTGAAGATCTTGTAAGCGCCTTAACAGTTGTCCCCGATGAACTTGTTGTCTTAGAAAAAAATGATGAAGAGGTAGTTGTGGAAGAGGATTGCTCTCTTTTCCTTCACGAGATTTCCCACGATGTGTTTACATTCGGGGTCGAAACGGAGGAGCGGGGGATAGTTCTATTTTTGCAAGTTGGAGAAGCTTTGTTCCCCCCCGACTTCGATGATTATCTGGAAGAGGAGCAGCAGAGTCCGGCATCACCTTTTGCTTGTCAGAGCAGCCAGGCCATTTATGATAGTTACGGATTAGAGTCTGAACTCGGTATGCTAGATTCCCAAGAGCAGGTCGCAGAGCCTTATCCTCTACTCGCTAAAGAAAATTGTCACGAGGAAATCAACTACCTCAGTCTTTCAGGAGACACTGAGCAGTACGAGGAAGAACAAAGCCACCCCATGGTCCCTATTTATGATGAATACGAATCGGACCTGGGGGAGACCGAACCAGAGGAGTAGAATATTTCCTGTCCAGAGCTAGTCAGCAAGTAGCCACCACTCGAGAGAAACGAGCCTACGTCAGTTGTCCACCACCAACCTATGCTTATCAGAGATATTCAGCCACAGGTGAACAACTGTGTAGCAGAGGAGGGTGTCTGTCCCCCATTTTCTAGAATTTTCCACTCATTCCATGACCCTGTCTGCAAGTACATGGAGTGGCATTTCCCCTATGCCCTGGAGCCGCCCTATTTCATCTCAACTCCATCCTGTAAGGAGGAGTGGAAGAGTGTAACCATCCTACTGTCACGGATACACCATCTGCTGGTGATCATCGACAGGAGGAAGAAGCTTCTATTTAGGAAGCTACTTGAATGGCTATGGTGGATGTTTTCTTTCACCTAGCCCATGTAAAATGTTTTATTAGCATTAGGACTATATATAAATAAGCTCCTTTGAGCATGTAGCGTTTGTTTTGTTTTGCTTTATCTTTTCGGCCTATATTTTCAGAAGCAGGATGTTTTGAGCATGACTCTATAGCCCAACAGCAAGGCACTGAAGCTGCAGAAGGAGTTCTTAGAGCATCGCAGGGACGACTCTATCCCCCATGGAGCCTAATGTTAGCGATTATTTTTGTCATTAGGCGCAGAAACACCTAGGTCTGTAGATTGCACACGAAATGCTCAAGCACAACGTGGGAGAATCCCTGTTTTTTCCAAATAACAAGTCAAGCGAGCGGGAAAGATGTCGTCGGCGGCATCCAAGGTCTATTTTGCGAAGCAGATCAATGGTCAGTGGGTAATTGCAGTCAGCCGAGTCACGCCAAGTATAGCGCATAAGTTTTAAAGAGGTGAACGGTGTCAGCCGTCGGATCGACAGAAGAACAGATCTAGACTGTTGGTTCGGGAGCGGATGCGTGTCACGAGATTACCCACATCGAGGACTCGGGCATCGAAGGTTGGAAGAGGAAGTCATTCGACTTCACGAGCGGCGAAGTGGCGAGAAGATTGGAGCCGTTCATCTGAGAAGGAGAGGTGTTGGAGATCGAGAGATCTCGCGAACTCAGAAGTTCGCAGGGTAAAGGCCCAAACATTTGGTACTCCAAGTCGCGAAGGCGCATGCAGTGAGAAGAGGACAACCGTTGGATCCGAATCGTAGGAGGGCAGTTGGATCCGCACGTGGGATCGTGCATCGGAGTCTCATAAGAAAATACCCAAGGAATTGGTCGCGAGGATCGCGAGCTTGTGAGGTTGCGAGATTTCGACCGTTGGAGGACAGGTGGCCATAACAAAGCGGCGAAGTGGAATACAGGTGGCAGAAGCCCTCGGGATCTCGCTGCGAGAAGTCTCGAGGTATTGGCATTAGGATTCGCAAGTTGTGAAGTGCCGAGGTTCGTGTGAACGTGTGGCAGAGCATAAGGTGGGACTGCGTGGTCGATGGGTGGACATGCGTTGGCTAGAGATAAAGTCAGCATTCCGCTGAATTCTCGCATATCAGGGACTCGAGAAATAGGAGGGTGAAAACTCGACAGTTCAACCTGTGAGGTTGCGAGGTTGCGAGGACCCGGGCCCACAAGTATTGCCGAGATGATCTCAACCGTCCATCCAGAGGGGCACGTGGTGCGCGATTAGGCTCCTTGCCTCCTCACCCCTCGCAACTTTGAAGATCGAGGACCAGCCTCCTCCCAGCCGCGAGACGCGAGGTGCCGAAAGCGTCTTTGAAGATAGGCACAAGGTCACAGCCCGTGGTCACTTGAGGAAAGAAAGGAGCTGCAGAAAGAAGGATGAAGGCGTCGAGTTCAGTTGCAGAGAGGATCGTTGCGGTCTCTGAGCGCTATCGGATCCGATTTCCATATTGTTCCTCGTCTGAAGTAAATGACGGCAAGAGCGGGTGGTTGAAACCTCATTTCATTCATTAAGTGAGGGGATGGAGGGTCTAGCAAGCCATTTGCTCGAGGAAGTCCTGTGTATCGTTTTCCTAAAAAACGCCATGCCGAAGTCCTCGACTAGCCGAAGGAAGTCTGAACGCGCTAGCTCGACACTTAATGGCCCAGCTACTCCCCTTGCTAGAGCCACACGCAGATTAAGATGGCATCTGTCATAGGCACACGATCGTCCAGTCTGCATGCGCAGACTGTCAGAAGACATGTAGACACAATGTTATTAATGCAGTATCTCGTTTTCACTGCTGTGTTTTGTTTTGAGTATATGTAGGCGTTTTCGCCATTTTTGTAAGGATGGATGGTAGAGCGAAGCTCCCGACTGTAAAGTTTTAATGATCTTTCTAGTTCCATGGTTATGCATCTGTGTTTGAGATTTCTTGTTTTATGACAAATAGTTTTCCTGTTCCGTCTATGTTTCCGCCTTATACCAGAGAGTTCATGATTGAATGATTCGAATGAATTGTTGTAGTAACGTTATGATAAATGATTTGTTGTTGCGTTATTGTGTTCTTTGGTCTTCTGCATTCGAATGTAAGAAGATCTTTCCTTTGGACGTTTCTTCTCACAGTCTGCTAGAAACATGATGTTTATAACAGACCCCTGCACTCTTCTCATGTAAGTCTTCCACCTGCTCACCCTTATTACAACTCACTGTTTGGAGTTTATCTAAGACCTCACTCGCCCATGCTTGCCTGGCCTAGTTTCATAGTTGAGACGATGTTGTCCTGAGTTTGCCTCCGTTTGATCATCCTTTACAAACAAATCGTGACATTAATCTGATGGGTGTCAGGCTTTGCTCCTGCAAGCAATCTAGGATTGGCTTCCGACGCTAACAAAAACCACCAGGGTAAATGTTGTCCATGAGGACAAGTGTAAACCTACTCCCAAGGATGTGGGAGGTGAGGGAACAAGATAGCAAGAAGCTAGGCCAAGACTCCCAAGAGTTAGGGAGGAGGCTAACTTGAAAAAGAAAGACCTAGGCAGTCTATTCTCTTCTTGGTAAAAAATGAGGAAAGACAAGTATGGTGTAAGTAGGACGTTGTTCAGTACTTGTAGAGTATTTGAGCTGGATGGTTTTAAGAAAGAGTCAAATTCTAGAAATCACCTGGAGAAGATTTTTGACATTTTCAGTTTCCTATGGAATAAAGAATTAGGCTCGGGGGTGATAGGAGCAAGTAAGTTGTGGTTTCTCTAGTCTATGGTTGGGAGGAGCTGGATTCTCTCCTCAGTTTGTTCCTAATGTATCTTTTGGGTTCAAATATGTTTTCTCCTATCTTTTATTTCTATTTGTTATTAGTTGTTGATAGTTATAGTAAAAAATGGTTATAGACATTTATTTTCTAAAGGATAGAATAATCTTGCTTTAATAGTTATAGTCATAAATATTTATTGAAATTTATTCTCAAGTAATTAGAAGAGTATTCTAAACATAAATCTCTTAAGAAAGTGTAATGACATGAATTTTTCAAGGGTCGCAGGTGATAGCCATGAGCACAGGAAAGCAGGCGGGTGCGGTTTTCAATAGTAGAGATCCCCTGTGAAGTTCAATTTAGCGCCATCTCTAAGCGCGGTTTGAAGGATGTTATAGTTGGTAGGCGGATAATATTTAGCGGGGGCGCTAAAATAGAAGGTGCGCCTAGATCGTAGATCAATGTCCACACTTCATTTCGGGGCCGTAACATGCTCATGCGTTCAAATCCTTAAGCGGGCAAAAATCTAAGCCATGGTATTGCGGGAGAAATACATGGCGGAAGGTGGTGAGTTTCTGGCCCAAAAGCAATGTGGGTCCAAACCAATTTCAACGGCCCCGAAATCACGTTCTCATTCAGTGTCGAATCTAATAGCAGCACGTGGTCACCCCCTAGTTGTCAAGCCTCATCCCAATCGTGAGGATAAATCAATTAATGAACAAGGACTGGTAGTTGAAACCTCGGCTCACTCCATAAATGAAACGCATGGAGGGTCTGGCCGTGGAGACAAAACTGTCAGCCCGAGGTACCACGAGGGATGATTTTTTCCTGCAAGCCCATGCTGATCTGATCTTTCGTCTGACAGAAGGAAACACACACAGTCTAACAGAAAGAGACAAATATGGAAAATCCTTGGACATGATGGCCAGCTTGCCCTCCTAGTGGTTGTCCACAGTTTTGAGTATAAATACATCAGTTGAAGAATATGTTAGGGTCCATGGTTAAGTAGAGCTCCCTATTTGTAATAGTTTGATAACAAAGTTGTTCTGTGGTTATGTATGAGACCTGAGACTTTTTGATTAATAGAAGTCAGTTTCTTTCATCATCTTGTTTCCTCTTGTGCCGAAACACTCATGCATGGATGATCCAGATGAGATGTTGTAGTTGTATTGTAATGGAGGTTTGATTATAGTGCTGCTATGATTTGTTTCAGTATTTTCTTTCACTTTCATGTTTCTTCTTATGTTGAAATGCTCATGCATGGATGATCTAGATGAGATGTTGTAGTTGTATTGTAATGGAGGTTTGATTGTAATGTTGTTGTGATATATTTCAGTATCTTAAACTTAAGTTCAAGAGTCCTCTTGTGCCTGATTTTTTCTGCACCAAGTTGCTTGAAGGCCATATGCTCATGGCAGACTTGTTCACTTTCCTCACTAATTCTTCCTCCTTCTCATATTTAGCCACAAACCACTAACTAAAGTTAATGAAAACCTCATTTGCTTATGCATTACCAGCCAATTTGCTATGTTTAAACATTCTTACGCTGAGCTTTGTCCATTTGACCTCCAATCATAAACCTACCCCCACAACCATTTTGATGGGTTCTAGGCTTATCCTCTTGCAATCTGAGGGTGACTCTCACCACTAACATTCATGGCGTCATTGTCGGGGAATGAATTGAAGACATTTCCCTGGGATTGATCGACAAAGAAATTCTGATTCTAAAGGTGCATAAGAAATCAGTACCTTGAAGATTGTATCTTGCACCTGGCGACTCCACTGTTTCATTTGTGGCTCCCAAAGGAATACACAGGAGGTATACTCCACATCTACCTCTGGAAACACCTGATGCTAACCCAAAGAATATTATTAAGAAAGGAAAGCTTTCTCAAGAACACTTTTCCGCTGTTGTTCCAGATTGAAAAGCTCCCTGGAAAGAACGACATTGCACAGTTCCAACTTTAGATGGTGACTGAAGTTGTACACCTTCAAGACTGTACATTTGCCATGGAGACGCCATTGTTTAGAATCTGAGGGTGACTCTTAGTACTAATATTCTTAGAGTCACCAACAGATTCTAAACAATGGAGTCGCCATGGTGAATGTGCAGGAGTGAGACAAGTTAATTGGCTATGTAGGCTATCTTATCCGGGAGGTTTTCCCCACTCAATTTCTCAGCCATAGCTAGTTATCCACATATTGTGCCTCAAATTGATGAATGGCAAGATCTACTGCCAAGATTTTATGAAGGTGAGAATGGCATCCCTATTGAGCATGTTCTAGAATTTCATTCTTTGATGCAACAGCTTGACATCCAACATGAAGACATACATATGAAGTTGTTTATGTACTCTCTTCAAGGAGATTCTCGTATTTGGTATCACTCTCTTGAGATTTCTAGCGTTTCTTCACTCGAAGAGTTTCATGCAACTTTCAATATTCATTGTCAAAATTTTTATTCCTTTGAGTTAATTTGTCATAGTTGTTGTGAGGAGTATAAAGATTGTGTTCAGGATATAATTGATTCTTATGAAGGATGTGAGAATGCAGAAGATTCCTTGGATGAGGAATCAACTCTTTCTCTTCCCTGTTCATCTCCATCAGATGAAAACTTTGTTTGTTGTCTCAATAAGGAAAGTGCATAAATTGAGTCTGTTCTGGAAGCTGATACTCTTTGTAACCCTGTCTCTAAAAAACCTAGATATGAGCAGCCTATTTTTGAATCATATGGTGATGATAAGATATTTCTTCCTAGATTTAATCTTGATAGGAAGCCTATGTTTAATAATGAAGAACAATTTTCTCATGTTGGGTAGAATATACCTCTTGGTATGCCATTCAAGACTCCTCCTTTATTTGATCATTATGGAGACAATGATGAATATGCTGAGCTAGTTTTTACCTTAGAAGAAAAAATCATTAGCAGACAGCCTTCGAATGAAAATTAAAACTTTTACCAAGAGCATTATGATAAAGAGAAAGCGCCATTCATTGATATACATGAGGATATTTCTTTCCATCAGCTAGCAAATGTTATCAGAGAAGATAAAATAGAAGTGGATTAGAATCTTGCATCATCCATTCACTCACCTGTGCTTGCCATAAACATTCAACCATATGTGAGAAACTGTAAAGTAGAGCAAGCTTTCTGTTACCAATCCAGTAAGTTTTATCACCTATTTTATGACCCTGTAGGGGAGTACATGGAGTTTCATTTCCTCAATGTATTGAAGCCTTCAAGCTTTATCTTACCTTCATCATTGGGAGGTAATCTGAAGAATGTAATTAATTTGTTGTCATAGTTTTATCGTCCCTTGTTGATCAATGATAGAGTAAATAAGTTTTCAGTTAGGAAGTTACTTGAATGGCTCTGGTGGAAGTTTGTTTTCACCTAGTTCATTGTAAAAGTCGGTTACTTTAGGATTGTACATAAATAAACTCCTTCTAGATCATGTGTGTTAGTTTTATTTTTAAGTTGAGTAGTGTACATGTCAGCCTGCTGTCTTTAGCAAAATGTATTTGAGCTCGACTCCACAACCCAACAACTAAGGCACTGAAACTTCTTGTTCTTGGAAGCTCACATGGAGCATGCCATCCCCTGTGGAGCCAACATTATCACATGAAGTTGTCAAGGGTCGCAGGTGATAGCCATGAGCACAGGAAAGCAAGCAGGTGCATTTTTCAACGGTAGAGATCCCTTGTGCAGTTCAATTTAGTGCCATCTCTAAGCGTGGTTTGAAGGACGTTATAGTTGGTAGGCGGATAAGATTTAGCGGGGGTGATAAAATAACAGGTGCTCCTAGATCACAGATTGCGACGAGATCAATGACCACGCTTCATTTCGGGGCCACAACATGCTGGGGCATTAAAATCCTTGAGAGGGCCGAAATATAAACCATGGTATTATGGGAGAGCTACGTCGAAGAAGGTGGTGAGTTTCAGGCCCAAAAGCGGTGTGGGTAAAAACCGCTTTCGACGGCCCCGAAATCACGTGCTCATTCAGTGCCGAATCCAATAACAACACGTGATCGGCCCCTAGTCGTCAAGCCTCATCCTGATCCCGAGGAGAATTCAGTTAATGAACAAGGACTGGTAGTTGAAACCTCAGATCATTCCATAAATGAAAATCATGGAGGGTCTGGCCATGGAGACAGAACTATCAGCCCGAGTTACCACGAGGGACATTTCTTTCCTGTAGACCCATGTTGATCTGAGCTTTCGTTTGATAGAAGGATACATGCATAGTATGACAGAAGGAGACACAGATGGAAAAGTCTTGGACATGATGGCCAACTCACACTGTTAACTGTTTTCCATTGTTTTGAGTATAAATACACTAGTTGAGGAATATGTTAGGTTCGATGGTTGAGCAAAGCTCCCTGTCAGGCTGTTATATTAAAGATTTTTTAATTACCTGAAAACACTAAATTGTCAAACCAGGGTAAGTGAACTTAGAGCTGCTACACTATATGTGTTGGTAAGATTCTAATTCCTATCTAAAGGGTATTCTGAGAAAAAAACACAAACTTACTCTTAGAAACTGAACCCTAATGATTATCTTAAAGCTAATCATACCTTGTCTAATTCATCAAATGGAAACAGTTCTGAGTTTAAGTAAAGGTATTTCTATTCCTAATATAATGTAATCACCCAAGACTATCTACCATTATCTTAAACATCTACTCATCATCATATCTATCTAAACCATAAAAGAGAGATCATTTTAAAAACCTTTTAATCTAAGCATCAAGCAATTCTAAATCTAACATAGGTGAAACAAATAAATGTCCTATTTTACCCTATAGGTACTGGAATCTTCCTTTAATCAGACTGTAAGCTAGCTATCCTAATAGAACAAAGTAAGTCTAAACTCAAGTTATCTTTGAATTATGATCAAACCGGAAACTAGAAAATAGAGCAAATCTAAATTAAGCACTTGGTTCATTCTTCAAATCCTACGAGGATAAATAACTCATTCAACATTCATCGATCTATGAGATAATGTCAAACTGAAAATGATCTAATCGAAAAATGGCTAAGCTAGAATGTAAACAGAGTAATGTCTAGTTCAAAAACTAACGCACATGCAAATTCTACAACTAAAAATAAACTAACTCTACTGTGGAAAAGAGACATCATATTGAACCTGTTGGTGGGCCCAACCAAGAGGTGCAATCGCCCTAAAACGAAACCAGAGCTACTCAATTTTATTCCATGCAAAATCGTTTCATACTTCACGCTCCACAATTCATAAACAAACTCAAATCATTTTAATAGTGAATAACATAACGCACAGCAAATTGTATTATCAGAAATCGTATCACATAGCATATCGTAACTAATGTTTCTTAAGAGCGATCCCAGTTTATATATATCCTCTCCAAAATAGTTTTAAACATAGGTGCATTAATCAAAACAGATCTTAGATTCGAAAATGACTCATGGTCAGTTAAAACGAACTTCACAGCTTCATGACACGTAGTGTTAAGAAGCGTGGATCATAAATCATTCTAATAAAACAGTTCTACAATCTCGCCCTGAGTCAGCGTATTGAGTTATGACTCAATAAATTATATGAATCGGACTGTCAATCCACTCTGGCCATGTCGTGTAAGTCTTTGGCATCTTCTTTGGCATCTCCACTAAGTGCGAGCCAATACCTGGTACTGATAAGTTCCGTTTCAAAGGAACAGTACCTAACTCATGTCACGTTAGTATCAACATTAGTTTAAAATATCAAAATACATTAAAAATAACTTGAATCATAGGAATACCTTGAATAGCCCCATTTAGTTGTAAAAGGATGTCAAATGTGTCATAGTAAGGCCAGAAGGAAATGATACTAGATATGAAAATGGAGGTATATTTGACATGATATAGGCAAAAATATAGTCAAAACTGGAGACTAACATTCCCCCAAGCTGAAGTCTTTGCCTGTCCTCAGACAACAAAAAGTCAAAAACTGAGATTCATCAGAGTGTTGCAACAACTGCAACTAACATTTGCAATTTCTCATGTTTCTTCATGTTTCTGATTTCCTTCTTAAGAACTCGATTAATATTGATGTGTTTCCTGACAATCTTCTGCATTTTCCTATTCTTCTGAAAAATACCTGTATTTTTTCGTTTTAATCGGTCAATCTTTGACGAGAAATGAGCTTGCTTGAGTTTCATAAGTTCATTTGCTGTTTTGATGTGCCGATCCAGTATGTTGTATTCATGTAACTTCTCTTTTAACCTATGATTCCTGCTTTCTAATCTGGCTACCATTGGTCTCAAGGATCTACTGGAATAGATTTCATAGTAAGATTCAAATGTTTTACCATGTCCTTGTTGTGTTTGAGGGATAGACGCGTGAGTGAACTCATCTGGTCTTTGATCATGGGTGTCGACTGGACTAGGTTCAAGAGTAAACTCGTCATATACTTGAACAGGGTTGTCAACTGGACTGGGTTCAGGAGTAAACTCCTTATAAACCTGGACAGGGGTATCCACTGGCATTTGAATTGGCTTGTCCTGCTCAATTTCTTTGGGCGCATTAGCTTGCCGATTGACTTTACGGACTTTTTGAATCAATTGGGAGAGAGTCCATGTCATCTCAGAAGACTCTGAAGCCTCGTCATGATCATCCATACTTTTTAATCTTTCCTGTGGTGGGTAACTAGGCATAGAGTTATCCATATTTGACAGTGTGCGTGTGCATTTTCATTTGGGATTTCTCCTAGGTTTGTCAATTAACTCTTCAAGTTGTTCCACATCAATAATATTTGTAGCAATTGGAGGATAAATCAGAATTTCAACATTCACCTCTGTAGGAACAGTGTTTTCCACTCTTTCATGGTTAGTTTCCACACCATCAGAACCATGGACATCAAACAAATGTTCTGTACCAGGATTATCATTACTGGCCTCAATTGTGCAGTCTAGTGAATTCTTAGGGTCTTCACAGATTTTGGTTAGGGTTTTAACACCCTTTTTTCTTAGAGTTCGAATTCTTCTGTGGAGGAGCGGACTCAATATTTTTATCTTTAGATTTGTCAGAAGCTAGGGTTCTTACAACAAACATATCCCAAGATTCCTGCTTGTGGGATAACGCAAACTTAACCAAAATTTTGACAAGACCAAAATGAAACAGACTGCCTCTAAAATCTTTGGCTTTGCGAACTTGTTCGGCCATTTTCTTCAAACTTTTCAATAGAAAATAGGGGATGTTCACCAAATGGTTACCTTTGAAATGCAGTAGGAGTCGAGCATGACATGGAAACATGATCGTGTACTGACCTTCGCAAGTGAGGTAGCGTTGAAGTACAGACAGCAACTGAGCCCATTTCGGTTCCAACCACGACCTTGATGTGCCTTCTGACCATTGTAATTTCCGATATTGGGGTTGCAAGAGCTGCGTGCAGAGCTTCTTGTCGACTGGCTGGCTCTTCGTCCATTTCTGACCAATGCTAGGTAATTGAATTGCTTCAGAAATAAACCTCTCTGTTACTTCAAATTCCAACTCGCCCACTTTAGCTAGTCCACCATGAAAGTGCAGAGAGAATTGAAGTGTAATCATATCATCATACCCATCAAATTTCTTAAAGAACGACTCCCATCCAACTTTCTGAAAAATGTATTTGGTGGCTTCATACTCATGAAGAGCCTCCAAATATGCATAAGTCTCTAGTTCATGATTATTCACCACCATAATTCCACTCAGTATAACAGGAGAGGTTCAAAGGTGAGCAGTAGAATTAGATGAGGGCAACAGAGGAATAGAGTATGATGTGTGAAATAGGTTGTGAGAGGAATTATAGAAGGATGTTTGAAATTTCACGAGGATCAATAGCGTGTAAAGAAATGAGGAGGGCCGTACACCTTTTCAAAATATTATTACATATGAATCGTGTCGAATTCAGCCAAGATAATGCAGTGCATTTCCCATGATATGAAGTGTCAAGAAGGATTGGTTTATTAGGTACAGAGTATAGGTATAATGAAATATTATGGAGTATCGAGGCATTCCTAGTTCAAATTATTAATATGTAATTTAATACATTAAAGCAACATGAAACTAAGTGTACCTGAATTAGATTACCTACTCCCTTGTTATGCATTTCTTACTGTAGAGATCTTTGAAGTCAAGTCTGTATCTGGAGAGCGCTAAAATTGTAATTTGAATTTGTATTTCTGATAACCACTGTAGCTGATGGATTCTGTCTGGCACTGACTGGTACTGATGAAATAACCCGAAATCTGCAGAGAAACTTGAATGAATAATAACTTGTTGAGAAAAATACTTTTTGTTTATGAAAGAAAATTATCTGATGGCTATCCATGAACCTGTCTTTTGTTCCTTCCTGAAAGGGATCAATTAAAATTATGTCTTCAACAACTTCAAAGCTTTAACCCATGGTACAATTCTTATTTGTGTGAGTAAATGTTCTGGAGTCGAACACAAAAAGAAATCATTGGATTACCGACCAATAATGAATACTGTTAACCAATGCGAGATGACCCACCAATGATGTCAATGGGCCTCAAGGTACCTATAATACATCCTAACAGGTACGAATAAAGATCTTGGTGTCGAGTCACCTGTAGGATCTATCAACCAAGAGACATTGATGTATTCCCATGGTTGTTAGCAAGAAAATATGCCATTGAGGCATGCAGATTCCAGGGTACTAAGTAGTCTCTGATCTCTACTCCAGATAAGGTGTTGGTGTCGATGGAGTGAGACTTGTTGGAAGGTGAACCTTAACGTATTCCACATCATCCAACGCGAGTGCAGATAGAAATCTTGCAGAAATAATTTTTGGAACAATAATCACTTACTTGTGGATTTTATGATCCCAAGTTAGTATATGCTCATTGCTTTCTCATGTTTTGAGAGTCTGAGAAAATGCTAAAAGAAAACTCTAGGGGGGTTTCTTTCCCATCATAATTCATCAGGCCTGATAAAGAATAATCCTATCCCTGATAAATGCCCCTTTCATACTTTAATGAGCAATTCAAAGGGAGCAAACAAGCTCAAATTTATTAATTTCAAAAGAAGACAGTGCATATTGATAAGAAAATTTCATAAAATAAAATGGTCTTACCTTCTTACCTGTTGTGAAAGAGTGATGAAGTTCAATTTTGTACTTGCTTTGAAAAGCCTGTAAAACTGAAAACAATATGTCAACATATCCAAAAAGAAATGTTTTTTTTTATATATATATATTTTTTATTATTTGGTTTTTTATTTTCTGTTAAAATTTTTATTATTTACAAAATCTTAAAACAACAAAAATGATCAAGGATTAGCAGGAGGAGAAGACTCTTCTCTTACTATCTTTATTTCTGGTTGTTTGGCAATTTCCTGTAGAAAATCATCTCTTGACAAGGGTTTGTTATACACTTTTAATCGATGTCCATTTACTACAAAGGAATTTTGAGAGTCATCTATGGTCTTGATTCTGACAAATCCATTATCAAAAATAGTCTCCACTTCATAAGGTCCCAACCACCTTGTCATAAGTTTTCCTTTGAAAGTTTTGTATTTGGAATCAAAAAGCAATGCCCAATCCCCTGGTTGAAAATGCTTTTTCTTAATGTATTTATCATGCCATTTGCTACGTTGATTTTGTAGAAGGATAGTTCTTTGAAGAGCATCTTGCCTAATTTCTCCCAATTCATTTAGTTGCATGACTCTTTGTTTCTATGCCTCATCCAAATTCAACCCAAACTCTGCTGCTATGCGGAAGGTATGAATCTAAAATTCTATGGGAAGGAGAATTTGCTTGCCAAATACCAATTCATAAGGGGTATGACCAGTGGTATTTCTCCACGTAGTCCGGTATGCTCATAAAGCCTCTGGAAGTCTATCTGCCCAATCTTTGTGATGTAAATGTATTGTCTTAGTCAGAATAGCTTCTAGAACTTTATTCATGGATTCCACTTGCCCATTGGCTTGTGGATGGTATGGGGAAGACTTATAGTGTTTTATCCCATATTTATCTGTGAGTTCCTTCATCAGTTTAGATGTGAATTGAGCACCTTGATCAGTAACAATCTCTCGTGGAACACCGAAGCAGGTAAAGATGTCTTCATAAATAAATTCAACGACTGATTTCTCAGTTGCTTGATATAAGGATTTTGCCACTACCCACTTGGTCACAAAATCTGTACAAACCAAGATGTACTTCTTCTTCCTCGAAATTGGGGAAATCGGTCCTACAAAATCAAGTGCCCATTTATCAAATGGTTCAATCACAACCTGCGGTCGTAAGGGCATCTCGTCTGCTACGGTAGGTCTTCCCATCCTTTGACAACTATCGCAGCTTCTCACATATTTTTTTGCATCCTTAAATAGTGTCGGCCAATAATATCCTGATTGTAAGACTTTATATGCCATTCTCTTATCAAAGAAATGTCCTCCACATGGCCCATTTGCCAGGCCGGAAGGATATCGGGAATCTCATCTTCCCGAACGCATCTCCTAATGATCATATCGGGACTTGTATAGAAAAGATCACTTCCTACCCAAGAGTAATAAGAACTTTGCTGGACAATTCTTTTCTTTTGTGGTGGTGACAAATGAGTTGGCAGTCTCCCTGTAGCTAAGTAATTTTCCATATCTGTAAACCAAGGGGTCTTAACAGCTACTGCAAACAGATGTTCATCAGGGAAATTATCATTCACTGGAATGTTAGTACTATCTTGAGGAATACGAGAGAGAAAATCCGCAACTACATTTTCTTTTCCTGGTCGATCAACTATAGTGATGTTAAATTCTTGAAGTAGCAAAATCCATCGTGTGATTCTTTCTGTAGTAACTGGTTTGTTCATCAAAAATATGATAGTAGAATGGTCAGTATGTACAAAAACCTCATATCCAGTGATGTAATGACAAAATTTGTTAATGGCATGAACTACAACCAAAAATTCCTTCTTTGTTACAGTGTAGTTCAATTCAGGAGGAGTAAGGTTTTTGCTAGTGAAGTAAATTGCATAGTTTTGTTGGTTTTATTTTTGTCCAAGCACTCCTCCTAAAGCAGTGTCTGAGGCATCAATTGAAATATGGAAAGGAAGAGACCAATTTGGTCCTCTTAGAATAGGTGCCATGGACAATTTTGCTTTCAAATTCTCAAAAGCATTCAGACAATTATTATCCCAACAAAATTCTGCATCTTTTGCTAACAGTTTAAACATGGGGCTGGCTATCTTTGTAAAGTTTTCGATGAATCGACGATAATATCCAACATGTCCCAAAAAACTTCGCACATCTTTTTAGGTCTTTGGAGAGGAAAGTTTAACTATCACTTCAATCTTGGCTGGATCAACTTTAATTCCTTCTGCAGACAAATGATAACCCAACACTATTCCCTCAGTTAATAGCATTTTACATTTTTCATGACTAAGGGATAAATTTGATTCTTGACAGCGAATCAAGACTTTCTCAAGATTACTTAAGGCTTCTTCAAAAGTGTTACCATAAATAGTAAAATCGTCCATGTACACTTTCACACAATCATGAATTAAGTCAGCAAAAATCCCAAGGACTGCTCTCTGAAATGTAGCAGGAGCATTGTATAGTCCAAAAGGTAGCACTTTATAAGCATAAGTGCCCCAAGGACACGTAAATGTTGTTTTTTCCTGGTCTTCAGGAGCAATTTGAATCTGATTGTATCCACTATATCCATCGAGAAAGGAAAAGTATCTTTTTCCATCCAAGGTATCCAAAACCTGATCTATAAAGGGAAAGGGAAAGTAGTCCTTCAGGGTTGCCTTTTTTAGCTCCCTAAAGTCCACACACATTCTCCATTTCCCTGTCATTTTCTTAGGTAACACAAAGAGGTGAAACCCACTTGCTGTCAGAAATTGGATAAATGAATCCCACGTTTAATAATTTCTGTAACTCTTCTTTCACAAAATCTGTTAGGATTGGATTCATACGCCTTTGTGGTTGTCTTATTGGGGTTATCTCTGGTTGGATATATATGTGGTGAATGCAGGTGTCAGGATGCACTCCTCTCATATCAGTGTATTCCCATGTAAATGCCCCTGACTATTCTTTCAAAAGATTTGTTAACTGTTTCTGTTGGCTGAGACTTAATTCAGAATTGATGTATAGACATTTGTCTAGGCTAAGTTCGACTGGAATGGTATATGACCCCGGATGCTCATCAATGGAAAAAACCATAGATGGTGAAAACGAGGAAAATAACTCACTTCGTTTTTGAAATTCTTCTTTGAAAATTTGATCGTATTGAAAATATGTTTGTGGGAACTCGACATTTTCTGTCACAAAAAGAAATTGGCTTAAAATATCATCCTCTGTTGGTTCTTGTAGCACGGGAAATTCATCAATAGTGAACAAAGATTCTTCCTCATCATTCTCGTGATAGGGACATTTTAGCCACCATAATTCTTCTGTAACCAGTTGAGCAGGTGGAAAAAGAGTAAGTTTCTGTGAAGAAATGCCATTTGAGATGAACATATCCCCACCACGACATCCTATGAAAGCATTGGTCGTAGCCAACCAAGGTCTCCCTAAAATGATTGGATGGCCTTTCATGGGATCCTTTGAATGAATAATCATGAAGTCGACAGGATATTCCCACGAAGCTAACATAACAAGAATGTCATCGAGGACCCCAGCAGGTTTTATAGTTGTCCTGTCAGCAAGTTCAAGAACTGTAGGGGTAGGGCGAAGGAATGGACTTAGTTGCAATAGTTCAACTGTATTGATAGTCATTATATTAATGGCTGGACCTAAGTTGACTAAAGTGTTACCAATAGAAACATTGTTGATAGTAACTAAAACTATTGGGTTCCCGAGGTTGGCATACTTCACAATTTTAGAGGCTTCAGAAATAAAATTCGATGACTGGCCTACTAGGTGTATCGTGGGTGGATCTTTCTGTTTCTGACCTAGTTTCTTAATGCAGAGTTCTTTAATGGTCTTGGCATAGATGGGAACATATCTAATCGCTTGTAACAATGGAATCTTAACACAAACATTTCTTAGTTCATTCATGATGTCAAACTCAGATTGAACAATTGGTTTTTCAATGAGCAACCTTTCAGGAAAAGGAGGTGTTTGGGGAACCCGAGTTTGTATGTTATGCTGTGATTCAGATACTTTATACTTTGGAATGATAACATATTTCAAATATGCCCCATTTGATAAATCATCTATAGGTTCTTCTTTATGTTCTTGGATAATTACCTTTGGTGCTGTTCTTGTTACAGGCTGAGTTTTATTTAAAGTTTTTCCAGATCTCAGTTGTATATCTTGTATGGAAATGGGGTTTATGGTGTAAGCTGGGTAATTTTGAAAATCAACATTATGGAGTGGAAGAGGTGGTCTGTTGTTAGGATTTGGAATGGATTGAGCGGGTAATATGGTGGGGCGAGGTGGATTTTGAGGCTGTTGAGGAGTTTGTTGAATGGGTGGTAAAGGAGGTGGAGTAAAACCAGGCAATAACTGATGTATGTTTGGAGGATATTGAGTACATGGATTCTGGGGAATTGGTACTGCATGTTGATGTTGGTTATTTCCATAATTATGTTCTCTCCATCCCTGGTACCAAGGTTGAGCATGGACATTTTGCGGAGGTCAATTTGGCCAGTTCCATGGTTGTTGTTGTTGTTGAGAGAAGGGTGGATAGTAGCCGGAAGGTTGTGGGGATGGTTCTGGATACATATTTGAGTTCCTAGGTTGCCAAGGCCTCTTAGGTGCATATGGAGTCCCTGGAGCTTCCCCTCCCTTGAATATAGCTTGTAATCCTGGTAAGGATGGACAATATTCTATTTTATGATTTTTAGTACATATTGCACATACAGAAACATTGTCCAAAGGACATTCTCGCAAAGGATACCTTTTTCTGCATTTTGGGCAGAATATGCTTAATATAGGGTTTTCCTCTTCCTGCTTTTTCTTAATCTTTAGAGTGTCTAACTGAGAGCCAATTGTTCCTAAAATGTCTGTTTTAAAATTTTCCAAAAGGTTTCCCAATTCAATTCTAGTAACTCCACTAGATGTGAGTACTTTGGTATTTTTGTTGACAGGTCTCTCACACTTTTTGCAGTTTTCCCCCTACTTCTCGAGTAAGTTCTTCATAGTTCACTGATTGCTTCAAAGTCTTTTTAATAAATGTCTCCTGAAGCCATTAAGTTGAGAGTGTCAATGTACCCATCTAAAACTCCTGTTAAGAAAAGAGTCTTGATTGCTTCATTTAGGAGATCATTATATTTGGATTTTTGAAGAGTATATGTAAATCTTTCTAAGAAATCTTCAAGGCTCTCTTCATCTTGTTGTTGCATTTTAAAAATATCGTTTCGAGAATCCTTGGGTCTACAATAGTCCTAGTACTTATTTAAAATTTTTTCTTTCATATCTTCCCAAGATCTAATGTTGTACTCTCCTAAACTCATGAACCAACGTAATGCATAATCTTTTAGGGTAGAAGGAAACACCTTCAGCTTATGTGCATCCTGAAGATAGTTATAACTCCTGCACAGGATGTCAAACTCAAAAAGAAAGACATCTGGGTCTTCACTACTTTTCCCATAAAAGGTTGGTAGTGCTGAAGGTGGGATATTTTTCATATTGACATTCTGGACCAAATCCAAAATAGGAAATCCAAAGGTGGTTTCTGGTCTTAGCTCAGTCTCTACTTCTTTTTCTTCTTCATTTTCAACATGAATTTCTCCTCGTTCTCTTCTATCCATTTCTCTCCCTCTTTCTGCCATGTTAAAAGGATTACCAAAAATTGTATATGCAATCTGATCTTTCTTTGGTGAGGGTGTGAAATCCCACCTCTCTGGATTCTTTTTGACAGAATTGCTATCTCCTATTGGTTCTTTTGAGGGTCCTATTACTTGTGATTCAACAGTTGCAGTTGTTATTTGTGAAACTATAGTGTCAGGGTTCCTGAAAATAACTTGCACTTCTTCTATATTAACTGTGTCAACCAAGTTTGGATCACCAGGAATTTGGATTTGTTGGTATGTGGTGTTTCCTGGTTCTATGTTTTGCTCTATGGTTTCCTCAGCCAGAATTTCAGTCTCAGTTTCTATGCTTTTTGGGTGGAGGTTTCTTCTTTTTTTTGTTTTGAGTTTCCCCTAAATCTACCTCTATGATCTCTATTTCTCATGAAAACATACTAGATAAAAGAAAAGAAAAAACTAAGATTGAGTTTTAGAGGAACCTGTGATAACATATATGTCGGTTCTCACCCTTCGTTTCACAGCTCCTCTTTCATCAACCTGCTAACATACCACACCAAACCAAATACATTTTAAGAAAATAACCAAAATAACTTATCTAACTTACCTTCTAAACAGCTCCCTGACAATGGCGCCAAAAATGTCAGGCTGTTATATTAAAGATTTTTTAATTACCTGAAAACACTAAATTGTCAAACCAGGGTAAGTGAACTTAGAGCTGCCACACTATATGTGATGGTAAGATTCTAATTCCTATCTAAAGGTTATTTTGAGAAGAAAACACAAACTTACTCGTAGAAACTGAACCCTAATGATTATCTTAAAGCTAATCATACCTTGTCTAATTCATCAAATGGAAATAATTCTGAGTTTAAGTAAAGGTATTTCTATTCCTAATCTAATGTAATCACCCAAGACTATCTACCATTATCTTAAACATCTACTCATCATCATATCTATCTAAACCATACAAGAGAGATCATTTTAAAAACCTTTTAATCTAAGCATCAAGCAATTCTAAATCTAACACAGGTGAAACAAATAAATGTCCTATTTTACCCTACAGGTACTAGAAGCACAGACTGTAAGCTAGCTATCCTAACAGAATAGAGTAAGTCTAAACTCAAGTTATCTTTGAATTATGATCAAACTGGAAACTAGAAAATAGAGCAAATCTAAATTAAGCACTTGGTTCATTCTTCAAATCCTACAAGGATAAATAACTCATTCAACATTCATTTATCTATGAGATAATATCAAACTGAAAATGATCTAATCGAAAAATGGCTAAGCTAGAATGTAAACAGAGTAATTTCGAGTTAAAAAACTAACGCACATGCAAATTCTACAACTAAAAATAAACTAACTCTATTGGGGAAAAGATATAGCGTATTGAACCTGTTGGTGGGCCCAACCAAGAGGTGCAATCGCCCTAAAACGAAACCAGAGCTACTCAATTTTATTCCATGCAAAATCATTTCATACTTCACGCTCCACAATTCATAAACAAACTCAAATCATTTTAACAGTGAATAACATAACGCACAACAAATTGTATTATCAGAAATCATATCACATAGCATATCGTAACCAACGTTTCTTGAGAGCGATCCCAGTTTATATAGATCCTCTCCAAAATAGTTTTAAACACAGGTGCATTAATCAAAATGGATCTTAGATCCAAAAATGACTCATGGTCAGTTAAAACGAACTTCACAGCTTCATGACATGCAGTGTCAAGAAGTGTGGATCATAAAGCATTCTAATAAAACAGTTCTACAATCTCGCCCTGAGTCAACATATTGAGTTATGACTCAATCAATTATATGAATCAGACTGTCAATCCACTTTGGCCATGTCGTGCAAGTCTTTGGCATCTCCACTAAGTGCGAGCTGGTACTTGGTACTGATAAGTTCTGTTTGAAAGGAGCAGTGCCTAACTCATGTCACGTTAGTATCAACATTAGTTTAAAATATCAAAATACATTAAAAATAACTTGAATCATAGGAATACCTTGAATAGCCCCATTTAGTTGTAAAAGGATGTCAAATGTGTCATGGTAAGGCCAGAAGGAAATGATACTAGATATGAAAATGGAGGTATATTTGACATGATATAGGCAAAAATATAGTCAAAACTGGAGACTAACACTCCCTATTTGTAATAGTTTGATAGCAGAGTTGTTCTCTGGTTATGTATGAGACCTGAGACTTTCTCATTAATAGAATTCAGTTTCTTTCATCATCTTATTTCATCTTGTGCTGAAACACTCGTGCATGGATGATCCATATGGGATGCTGTAGTTTTATTGTAATGGAGGTTTTATTATAATGCTACTATGATCCGTTTCATTATTTTCTTTCACTTTCATTTTTCCTCTTATGCTGAAATTCTCGTGCACGGATGATCTAGACGAGACATTGTAGTTGTATTGTAATGGAGGTTTGATTATAATGCTGCTATGAGATATTTCAGTATCTTAAACTTAAGTTCAAGAGTCCTCTTGTGCCTGAGTTTTTCTGCACCAAGCTACTTGAAGGTCGGATGCTCATGGAAGACTTGTCCACTTTCCTCACTAAGTCTTCCTCCTTCTCACCTTTAGCCTTAAACCACTGAATGAAGTTAATGAGAACCTCATTTGCTTATGAATTGCTAACCCAGTTTTCTGTGTTTAAACATTCTTACGCTGAGCTTTGTCCATTTGAACTCCAATCATAAACCTACCCCCACAACCATTTTGATAGGTGTTGGGCTTATCCTCCCGCAATCTAAGGGTGAATCTCAACACTAACATGAAGATTATGTGTTTTATTTAGTACTTGATGATCATATCTCAACAATATACTTAGTATTATTATTTACTATTATTGAACAAATTAGTGAAATAGAAATGGGAGAAAACCATAAAGATACTTTTAAATCATTATTTTATTACATATGAAAAGAAGACAAGGGTCTCAAATATTTCTACTCTTTTTACTTGTAAATAAAATAGATACTGTTTAACTAATTTATGTGAAGAACTTGTGAGACAAATTCATTTTTTTTAACACACACACACACACACACATTCTTTAACAAAGAACTATCAACAAGCAAACAAATACTTGACATGGGCCTTTTTATGCATCTATTTATAGAAATAACAATAAGAGAAACCCATAACATAAACCCTATTGGGACTTCATTCTTTCCAAACCACAAATCTTGAATAAATAAAGATATTTACAAAGTAAACATATTACAATAATATTTGAGTGCAAAGGTAGTAAACATAACCTCTTTACTTACTGAGAGAACAAACCCTATGTATACATTATTAACAAACAAAACCCTAATAGGGAATATGGTTCCTATTACCATTTTAATTTCAAGAGAAAGAATCTACATTTATATATATGTTGGTGCTCAACCAAGTTTTGAGGAAACCTTGGTCAGAGTTGATCCACTTTTTGGACTTCGACACATTGGTCGAGGAAGGAGTGCCCAGGCGAAGTTGAGATCAAGGATATCACTTATTTTGCGGGCTATGTGGACCTAGTAAGGGGTTTTTTATGGTTTTTGTAATGGTTTATGGGATGTCGGCCCATGGGGTTTACCCATGATTAGGCCTTATTGTAAGGGATTGTAAAAGTATAAATAAGTAAGAATGTATTGTAGTAGAAGAAGAGAAGAAGGGGAAGTGGCTAAGTGCAAGTGATTCGACTGGATTTTTGCAAGGGAACGTCTATGTGTAAGTCTCTGTTCTTGATAGAGAGTTGGCTCTGTGCCTTGACCTAGTTGTAAGGAGGATCTGGAGCTTAGTGCACAGATCTCTTGCCCTATGTGAAGCTCGACTATGTGGCTTAGTGCACAGGAGTCACTGAATGTAAGATGAAGCAGTTGGTGGACGTAGCCCCACACTCGGGTGAACCACGTATATATTGTGTCTTTTGTTTTCTTTGTGGTGTG
Organism: Picea glauca; assembly: GCA_000966675.3. Classification (NCBI taxonomy): domain Eukaryota; kingdom Viridiplantae; phylum Streptophyta; class Pinopsida; order Pinales; family Pinaceae; genus Picea; species Picea glauca. The sequence goes on along the minus strand of JZKD02S1761127.1, from coordinate 878,256 downwards.
TTGTTTATGTTACGAATCTACTCAATTCTTAGATTATTATGTATAATAGATAGATCTGTAGATGCTTAGTGCTTTACTTGTGTTAAAGATAAATGAATGTTAGATCTAAATCAGTGCTATGTGATAAGTGGTTGAAGTGCTTAATATTTATTGTTACTGTGTCGATATATATTTGAGTATGTTATGAGATGTTAATAAAGCTAATGAAATAATGCATATCAACGTCTAAGTGTTAATAGAATACCATGCAAAGTGTTGTTATCACAGATCTGTGTCCCATATTGGTTACAGACACCTGCGTCCTGTAACCCCCCTTGCTTCTACCTCGGGTGAGATTTTGCATGCTTTGTAGGTGTTTTCTAAAGGGCTGGTAGTTAGGGTTTTGTTGGTGCGTTGTTGAGCATTGAACCCTGGATCTACCCCTGTGCCAACAAATGGTTTTGTTACTGAGACCTGAAACTGTGATTGCTGGGAACTGAAGTAAAGAAAAGAGAAGCTATGTGTGTAGACCTACTATTGAAGTGTGCAGTACTCTACTTGACTTGCGAAGCTTTGTGCTAAGAAAGAAATCCAATCTGAAGAAAATAAGTAAGATCTTAAAAGAGGTAAGGATTTGTGCTTTGGCAAGAGTAAGAGAAGTGAAAATTTTTGTTTTGAAAGTATGAACTTAAGTACGTTCAATAGGTTTTGTCCTAGTCTGAAGGTTAGGGCACAGTTGAAAGAAAGAGATGATTTGAGTAAATTTAATGGAAATGAAGAAAGATATGTTATTCCTATGCATAGAAAGAGTTTTTGGACTAATAAGTGGATGCAGGAACCTAGGAATTTTTTTTGCAGATTGCAGGTCCAACAATGTGATCCTAGTGCGCAGTACAGAAGAGGTTGGGGAACATTTAAGAGAAAAAAAGGATTGACATTATGTTATAACTACAGAAGAACAGGAAATATTGCTAAGGAATGCCATGGTATAGGTCCGATTTGTCTTTGTTGTAAGATTATTGGTCATGAGGTTGAGGATTGTCCAAGGATGATTGCTAAAGTTGAAAAAATGAACATGAGGCAAGAAAACTATGAAGGAAGTCAAAAGGCTAAGAGAATACCAAAGAAAGAATCAGAGGAAGTTCAGACTACGTTATTACAGTTGAAAGAAATGATGGATGTTCACAAAGATTTCAGTTTACCAGAGATCTTGAAAGTAAAACATCGCATAAGTGCAAGAATAGAAGACTTCTACATAGACTATGTCTTGGATGAGGAAACATAAGTGAATATTATGACAGAAGGAACTTGGAAAATTTTGGGAGAACCTACTGTGGTACCTTCATTGGGAAGGATAGGCTTGTTTAAAGGAAATATGATAACCCTATGTGGAAGAGTTACTAATGTACCTATTACTGTTCATGGAACATTTTCTGAAGAGGAATTTGAAGTCATTAAGTTTGTTGGGGACAACGCCCCTTTCCCACTTTTGTTAGGTAAGATTTGGATTAAGAAGGATCAGATTAGAAGGAAAGCAGAGGAAGAAGTTGCAGAAAAGAAAAAGCAATAACTAAGGTATTTCATAGCTAGAAAAACAGATAGACTAGTAGAAGAATGAGAGGATAAGTCGAAGAAACAGGAAAAAAAGGCAAGAGAATTATCTTTCAAGGTTGAAAGAATGCAAGAAGGTTTGAAGGACCTATCCATTCAAGAAATAAGTATGTCCACTCAAGAAGTGTTAAGAAAAGGGATATTAACTTCAGATGCTTTGAGGGCACAACAACAGTGCGAAGACACTGCGCTAGGAGAAGATAAGAATAAGAATGGAAAGAGGATTCCAGAAACATTTAGAGAGACTCAAATCACAGGAAAGAAGGCAAGGAAGCTCGATAAAAAGAAATCTAAGTTGGAAAATCTACAGGAAGATACAAAGACCAGATGAAAGATTTCACAGACTGGAACCTCGCAAGAGGCAGGTTCGCGGGATTTGAGCCTCAATGGAATAGCAGGACTTCGCAGAATTGGACTTCACCCTGGAGAAGCTATATGACCATTGGAGGCACCTTGACTGTTAGAATGACGCTCAGGAACGGTTAGAAGACGCATTTATGGGTTGATGGACCGCTTTTGGGACGTTGATACCGTGCCATAATAGATAGATTCACATTGATTGAAGCATTCCAGGCTGTTCGAAGAATCTGTTACGCTACTCTGCTTATTTAACCTGTCGGACGCTGCGCCAGGACCACTTTTCGCTACCCGTGATTAACTGAGCTAACTGATGATTTTCTGTGTGTCAATCTGTGCTATCTAAAGGTAGACCTCGTCATTCATTTGTCTACCCCACTTACATGTTTGCCTACCCTGACCCATCTGTTTAAAAGTGAGAATGTCGGGCGAGCCTACTGAATTAGAGAAGTTTGTCAAGGAGGTTCTTAGGAATATCATGGATGATAGACCATTATCTGAAGACATCTAGGCATCATCGACCAGGGGACTGGAGGCTTCCCCTTCGATTGGATGTCATTCTGGTTGTGTTAACCCTGAGACTAAGCAATGGAGTAAGCATCGTGGCGATCTGGCTAATGCAAAGCAGATATCATCGATCTTACCAGAGTATATCCCACCATTGGCTTCCGTCATTAACTGCAACATCATCCCATGGGATTATGAGTACACCTTGTTCACCGTGTACATTTTGAAAGGACTATGCGTAGTCGGGAGTCAGTTAGGATAGATCCCGCTGCTGAAGAACAACGACTTCAATCTAGGCGATAGTAAGAACTATGCTATGCTAGTGCCCCACCGCTACTTGACTAGGTCAAATGGGAAGAAGCCTTGCCTCAACTCCCAGCCATGGATTAAGGGACTGGTGCAGTCCACTGTGTTGAATGTGATGAAGATTCCTCATTTTGGTTGTCACCAAGAGGTTAACGCTTGCGTTAAACTCCTCTTGTCGTGATATCATGGAGGATACATGTGGCTCGACCAAAGGATTACTGTGGATCTGATGTTGATCCACCAGATTACAGGCTTAAGCATGAAGGGACATGACCCTCATCAATTCTATCCAGGGAAGGCCTCGGACTGATCCCTAACACAACACATCAAGAAATATTGAGAAGAAGTAGAAAAAGGAAAGCGAGATTACAAGGTATCCTCTATGCAGGATGGTGCAGTGTACCTCGCTTGCCAACTCATAGCTAGCAATATCGTAAGGAGGAAGTGCCCCACACAGGTCATCTGGTTCGTGGTGGACCTCGTAGGAAAATGTGTGGAGGGCATGCAGATGAACTAGGTGAGCTACCTCATCAATGAATTGGAGAAGGATTTCCACGAAGTCGAGGATTTGGGGTACGAGTTCCACTTCAGTTGGTTGATCATTTTGATCTCATTTGCCGCTTGGAAAATGCCTAAAGGAGCCACCTTTCCAGAGATTGAACCATCGGAGCCGTTGGTCGCTAGGCTTTCCACCTTGTGGTACACCAACGACATGACCAAGTAGTGGCAGTCCAATGTTGTGGTTCATGCATACTATCAACAATTGAAGGTTTCCATTGAGTCATTTCCATGCATGACACCATGCACCCTACAATAGTACAGACCAATAGAAAAATTCCACGTAGATCCAGATTTCATCTATATCACTGCGTGCAGAGATGAGAACAAGGAAGAGTTACAATCGTACTAGAAGCTAACAGATGAATACATGGAGAAGATCACAAAGAAATGGCCATAGGAGTTCCTTGTACCCATCAGTGATGTAGAACTCTCTGATACTGACACCATAGGAAGCTCCATGGTCACTTGAGTTGAGCATGTCAGATAGTCCAGTGGGACGACGAAGAAGAAGAAACAGGAAGAATTCCAGGATATAGAGACCAATGATGAGGACAACTCTTCTCAAGAAAATGGATCTGGATCACTAGGAGGAGGAGGAGACAAAGAATATGGAGAAGGAGGAGAGGATGATAAAGGAGGAGACGATGCTACACCATCAAAATATCCCCCTGCTGGGACAATAACACCAAAAAAGAAAGAAGACATGCACTAATAAGCCCTAATTAGAAGCCATGCTCACAAAGGACGATATCAGTTTGGTTCACGGAGCTATGTAGGACGCTTCTGAGGACATCTTGTAGAGATATGGAGCAAAGAAGGAAGAGCAATATGGAAGGGTCGAGAAGGAATTGAAGGAAGTACAAAAAGCTATTCGTTTGGTACGCGCAGTACCTACTGCGCCTTCCTTGTCACAGATTGTAGAATTGGGGGATGAACCAACCCAATTGCCAAGACTTGCAGATGCGACAGAAGCTTGATTTCAGAAAGTCCAGGAAGAGAAGGAGAATTCTACAAAATCATTGAAACAAGAGAAATATGAAGCCTTAGAAAAATTATGAGTAGTGCGGTACAGTCTAACTACCTACGAAAGTGAGAGAGAAGAATTCCAGGTGATGGTCCAGGAGGAAAAGACCCAACTACAAAAAGAAAAGGAGCAGTTGCTCGCAAAGTAGGACGTCGTCAAAGAAGTGGTGAATAAATAATATCACTATCTTCCAGGCTTGGAACAGGAGGAGCAAGTCGAGGCTCAAGTTGTGAAGCTTACTAAGACCATCCAGTAGCTTAAAGCGAGGATAATAGAGTTGGAGGACTAAGCAGTGTCGAGCACTCTGTAGGAGGTGAGTGATAGAGGGAGGAAGCCGCTAAGAACACAGTTGTAAGAATCAGAGCCCTCGCCTCAAAATGAAAACAATTGAGCAATAGAAGCACACAGACATATGAATCCCTTGCAGAAGATCCAGAGCTAAGGAAGATGGAAGAACAGTTACAAGAGGCACATTAATAGGCATTATCAGTCCAGGCCCATATGTAGCTTCTCACCGTAGTTGAAAGAATGAAGGGATCCGAGGAGCAGCACGTAGTACAAAAACATATCACTTTTGTCCAGGTTAAAGTAATGGAAGTCACACAGAAGCTGCAACTTGTGCAGGATGAAGCCTCCAAGGTGTTCAAAGAAATTGATGGACAAGGCTCGCAATTGAACCAAATGGTTGCAACAGTAGAACAATTCCTAGAAGGGACTGTTATAGAAAAAATGATCCAAGAGATCGCTGAGAAGGAGGCTTAGAAGAAGCAACAATTCAAGTAAGCTTGATTTAAGCTCGAGGCCTTCGAAGCAACATTATCCAGAACCGAGTGACTCGGGATGAGTCACAGGTGAGTGTTGGGGGCCTGTTGACCCTCTACCAAGTTTTGAGGAAACCTTGGTCAGATTTGATCCACTTTTTGGACTTCGACACATTGGTCAAGGAAGGAGCGCCCAGGCGAAGCTAAGATCACGGATCTCACTCATTTTGTGGGCTATGTGGACCTAGTAAGGGGTTCTTTAGGGTTTTTGTAATGGTTTATGGGATGTCGGCCCATGGGGTTTACCCATGATTAGGCCTTATTGTAAGGGATTGTAAAAGTATAAATAAGTAAGAATGTATTGTAGTAGAAGAAGAGAAGAAGGGGAACTGGCTAAGTGCAAGTGATTTGAATGGCTTTGTGCAAGGGAACGTCTATGTGTAAGTCTTTGTGCTTGATAGAGAGTTGGCTCTGTGCCTTGAACTAGTTGGAAGGAGGATCTAGTGCCCAATGCGGATATATCTTGTCCTATGCGAAGCTCGGCTCTGTGGCTTAGTGCACATGAGTCACTGAATGTAAGAGATTGACAAATAATAAATAAGGCGAAACAGTTGGTGGATGTAGCCCCACACTGGGGTGAACCACTTATATCTTTTGTCTTTTGTTTGCTTTGTGCTGTGTTTTTTATGTTACAAATCTGCTCACTGCTTAGATTATTATGTACAATAGATAGATCTATAGATGCTTAGCGAAGTTGAAAGAAAGAGATAATTTGAGTAAATTTAATGGAAATTAAGAAAGATATGTTATTCGTATGCATAGAAAGAGTTTTGGGACTAATAAGTCGATGTAGGAACCTAGGAATTTTTTTTGCAGATTGCAGGTCCAACACTATGATCCTAGTGCGCAGTACAAAAGAGGTTGGGGAACATTTAAGAGAAAAAGAGGATTGACCTTATGTTATAAATGCAGAAGAATAGGAAATCTTGCTAAGGAATGCCCTAGTACAGGTTCGATTTGTCATTGTTGCAAGATTATTGGTCATGAGGTTGAGAATTGTCCAAGGATGATTGCTAAAGTTGAACAAATGAACATGAGACAATAAAACTATGAAGGAAGTCAAAAGGCTAAGAGAATACTAGAGAAAGAATCATAGGAAGTTCAAACTACATTATTATAGTTGAAAGAAACGATGGATGTTCACAAAGATTTCAGTTTACCAGAGATCCTGAAAGTAAAACATCGCATAAGTGAAAGAATAGAAGACTTCGACATAGACTGTGTCTTGGATGAGGTAACACAAGTGAATATTATGACAGAAGGAACTTGGAAAATTTTGGGAGAACCTACTGTGGTATGTTCATTGGGAAGGATAGGTTTGTTTAGAGGAAAGATGATAACCCTATGTGGAAGAGTTACTAATGTACCTATTACTGTTCATGGAACATTGACTCAAGAGTAATTTGAAGTCAGTAAGTTTGTTGGGGAAAATGCACCTTTCCCACTTTTGTTAGGTAAGACTTGGATTGAAAAGGATCAGATCAGAAGTAAAGAAGAGGAAGAAGCTATAGAAAAGAAAATTCAATAACTAAGGTATTTCATAGCTAGAAAAATAGATTGACTAATAGAAGAACGAGAGGATAAGTAGAAGCAACAGGAAAAAAAGACAAGAGAATTAACTATCAAGGTTGAAAGAATGAAAGAAGGTTTGAAGGACCTACCCATTCAATAAATAAGTATGTCCACTCAAGAAGTGTTAAGAAAAGGGATATTAACTTCAGACCCTTTGAGGGAACAACAACAGTGTGAAGCCACTGCGCTAGGAGAAGATAATAATAAGAATGGAAAGAGGATTCGAGAAACATTTAGCGAGACTCAAATCAAAGAAAAAAAGGAAAGGAAGCTCGATAAAAAGAAATCTAAGTTGGAAAAGTTGCAGGAAGCTACAAAGACCAGATGGAAGACTTTCCATACTAGAACCTCATAGGAGGTAGGATCGCAGGATTTGAGCCTCGCTGGAACAACATGACCGCGTAGAATGGGACTTCACCTTGGCGAAGCTATATGACCGTTGGAGGCACCTTGACCATTATAACGATGCTCCATAACAGTTAGAAGATGCATTTATGGACTGATGGACCGCTTTTGGGACATTGAGACCATGCCATAATGGACAGATCCACATTGATGGAAGCATTCCTAGCCGTTGGAAGAATCCATTACTCTACTTTTCTTATTTAACCCGTTGGACACTTTTTCGGGACCAATTTTTGCTACCCGTGATTAACTGAGCTAATAGAGGATTGTTTGTGTGTTGAGATGTGTTATCTAAAGGTAGACCTCATCATCCGTTTGTCTACCCCACTTACCCGTTCGCCTACCCCGACCCGTCTGTTTAAAAGTGAGAATGTCTGGCGAGCCTACTGAATTAGAGAATTTTTTTGAGGAGGTTATTAGGAGTATCATGGATGATAGACCATTATATGAAGGCGTCTAGGCATCATCGACTAGGGGATTGCAGGCTTCCCCTTCGATTGGACGTCATTGTGGTCGTGTTAACCCCGTGACTAAGCAACAGAGTAAGCATCACGACGATCTGGTTAATGTGAAGTGGATACCGTCGATCTTACCATAGTATATCCCACCTTTGGCTGGCACCATTAACTGCAATGACATCCCACGGGATTATGAGTACACCTTGTTCACCGCGTACATTTTGAAAGGAATACGAGTAGTCAGGAGTCAGTTCAGATAGATCCCGCTGCTAAAGAACAAGGACTTCAATCTAGGCGTCAGGAAGAACTATGCTATGCTAGTGCCCCACTGCAACTTGACAAGGTCAACTGGGAAGAAGCCTCAACTCATCCCCTAGCCATGGATTAAGGGATTCGTCCAGTCCATTGTGTTGAATGTGATGAAGATTCCTCATTTTATCCATTACCAGAAGGTTAACACTTTCATTAAACTCCTCTTGTCATGCTATCATGGAGGATACATGTGGCTTGACCGAAGTATTATTGTGGATCTGATGTTGATCCACCATATTAAATGCTTAAGCATGAAGGGACTTGACCCTCAACAATTCTATCCAGGGAAGGCCTCGGACACTCCTTGGCACAACGCATCAAGGAATCTTACGAAGAAGTAGAAAAAGGAAAGAGAGATTACAAGGTAGCCTATATATAGGATGGTGTAGTGTGCCTCGCTTGCCAACTCATAGCTAGCAAGCTCATAAGGAAGAACTTCCCCACACAGGTCATCGGGTTTGTGGTGGGCCTCGCAGGAAAATGTGTCGAGGGCATGCAGATGAACTGGGTGAGCTACCTCATCAATGAATTGGAGAAGTATTGTTGTGAAGCCCATTATTTGGGGTATGAGTTCCACTTCAGCTGGTTGATCATTTTGATCGCATTTTTCGCTTGGCAAATGCCTGAAGGAGCCACCTTTCCAAAGATTGAACCATCGGAGTCGTTGGCTACTAGGTTTTCTACCTTGTGGTACACCAATGACATGACCAAGTAGTGGCAGTCCAAAGCTATGGTTCATGCATACATCAACAATTGAAGGTTTCCATCGAGTCATTTCTGTGCATGACACCGTGCACCCTACACCTGTACAAACCAATAGCAAAATTCCACACAGATCCGGATTTCATCTATATCAATGCACGCAGAGATGATAACAAGGAAGAGTTACAGTCGTACTACAAGCTAACAGATGAAGACATGGAGAAGATCACAAAGGAATGGCTGGAGGAGTTCCTTGTACCCGTCAATAATGCATAACTCTCTGATACTGACACCATAGGAAGCCCCATGGTCAGTCAAGTAGAGAATGTCGGATAGTCCAATGGGACGACGAAGAAGAAGAAACAGGAAGAAGTACAAGATATAGAGACCAATGATGAGGAAAAAATTTCTCAAGAAAATGGATCTCGATCGCTAGGAGGAGGAGGAGACAAAGAAGATGGACAAGGAGGAGGGGATGAGAAAGGAGGAGGCGAAGCTACACTGCTGAAAGATCCCCCTGTTGGGACAGAAACACCACAAAAGAGGAAGGTTTATCCAAAGAAATCCTGAATTAGAAGCCACACTCACAGAGGATGATATCAGTTTGGTTCATGGAGATATGTAGGACGCTTCCAAGGAAATATTGCAAAGATATGGAGCGAAGCAGGAAGAGCTATATGGAAGGGTTGAGAAGGAATTGAAGGAAGTAAAAAAATCTATTCATTTGGTCCGCGCAGTACCTACTGCGCCTTCCTCGTCAAATATTGGAGAATTGGGGGATGAACCAACCCAATTGAGAAGACTTGTAGATGTGATAGAAGCTCGACTTCAGAAATTCAAGGAAGAGAAGGAGAATGCTACAAAATCCTTGAAACAAGAGAAATATGAAGCCTTACAATAATTACAAGTAGTGTGGTATAGTCTAACTGCCTACGAAAGTGAGAGAGAAGAATTTTAGGTGATGGTCCAGGAGGAAAAGACCCAACTACAGAAAGAAAAGGATCAATTGCTCGCAAAGCAGGTCGTAGTCAAAGAAGTGGTGAATAAATCATATCACTCTGTGCCATGCTTGGCACAAGAGGAGAAAGTCGAGGCTCAAGTGGTGAAGCTCGTCGAGACCATCCAGTAGCTTCAAGCGTGGATAATAGAGTTGGAGGTCCAAGTAGTGCCGAGCACTCTATAAGAGGTGTGTGACCAGAGGGAGGAAGCCGCTAAGAATGCAGTTGTAAGAATTAGAGCCCTTTCCTTAGAATGTAAATAGCTGAGAAATAGAAGCGCGCAGACATATGAATGCCTTGTAGAATATCTAGAGCTAAGGAAGTTGGAAGCATAGTTACAAGAGGCGCATCAACAGGCATTATCAGTGCAGGCCCAGATGAAGCTATTGACTGTAGTTGAAAGAATGAAGAGATCCCAAGAGCAGCATGCAGTGCAACAAAACGTCACTTCCATCCAGTGTAAAGTAATGGAAGTCATGCAAAAGCTACAACCTATGCAGGATGAATACTGCAAGGTGTTTGAAGAAATTGATGGACAAGGCTCACAATTTGACCAAGTGGTTGCAACAGTAGAAAACCACGTGGAAGGGCCTATTACATAGAAAACGATCTAGGAGATCATTGAGCAGGAGGCTCAGGAGAAGCAACAATTCAAGGCAACTCGAGTTAATCTCGAGGCCTTCGAAGCAATGCTATCTAGAACTGAGTGACTCAAGACGAGTCACACGTGAGTGTTGGGGTCATGTTGGCCCTCGACCAAGTTTTAAGGAAACCTTGGTCAGAGTTGATCCACTTTTTGGACTTTGATACATTGGTCGAGGAAGGAGCACCTAGGAGAAGCTGAGATCGCGGATCTCACTCATTTTGTGGGCTATGTAGACCTAGTAAGGGGTTATTTAGGGTTATTGTAATGGTTTATGGGATGTCGTCCCATGGGGTTTACCCATGATTAGTTCTTATTGTAAGATATTGTAAAAGTATAAATAAGTAAGAGTCTATTGTAGTAGAAGAAGAGAAGAAGGGGAGGTGGCTAAGTGCAAGTGATTCGACTGGCTTTGTACAAGGGAACGTCTATGTGTAAGTCTTTGTGCTTGATAGAGAGTTGGCTCTGTGCCTTGACCTAGTTGGAAGGAGGATCTAGCACTCAGTGCGCAGATCTCTTGTCCTATGCGAAGTTCGAATCTGTGGCTTAGTGCACAGGAGTCACTGAATGTAAGATATTGATGGATAATAAAGAAAACAAAGCAGTTGGTGGACATAGCCCCACACTAGGGTGAACCACTTATATCTTGTGTCTTTTTTTTTCTTTGTGCTATGTTGTTTATGTTATGAATCTGTTAAGTGCTTAGATTATTATGTATAATAGATAGATCTATAGATGCTTAGTGCTTTACTTGTGTTAAAGATAAATGAATGTTAGATCTAACTCAATGCTATGTGCTAAGTGGTTGAATTGGTGCTTAATATTTATTGTTTCTGCGCTGATCTATCTTTGAGTATGTTACGTGATGTTAATAAAGCTAATGAACTAATGCATATAATTGTCTAAGTGTTAATAGAAAAACTTGTGAATTGTTGTTATCACATATCTGTGTCCCATCTTGTTTATAGACACCGGTGTCTTGTAACCTCCCGTGCTTCTACTTCGGGTGAGAGTTTGCCTGCTTCGCAGGTGTTGCCAAAAGGGATGATAGTTAGGGTTTTGTTGGTGCGATGTTGAGTTTTGAACCCTAGGTCTGCCCCCATGCCAACAAATGGTTTTGTTACCGAGACCTGAAACTGTGATTGCTGGGCACTGAAGTAAAGAAAAGAGAAGCTCTGTGCGTGACTTACTGCTGAAGTGCATAGTACTCTACTTGACTTGCGAATCTCTATGCTAAGAAAGAAATCCAATCTGAAGAAAAGAGGTAAGATCTTAAAAGAGGTAAAGATTTTTTCTTTGAGGAGATCCCCCTTTTATTGGATATTTGCGATATCTCTATGCATTTATTTATTATATCTCTGCTCTCATTTTGTGCCAAAAAATAATCCCGATCAAAAAGAGAGAGGGAGAAAGGGCATGTTGTACCTTGTTTTGAAGTTTGTCCTCGCTGCTTCCAATATATGAGCTTAATCTTCAAATTCCCTAGCACAATTTGATACCTTCAATGGGAAACAAAGAGAAATGACTATATCATACTCTACAATATTAGGTAAAACAAATTCATCTACGGAGATTAAAGAGAGAATAGACAATCACATGCAAGAATACACAAGCTTGAAGAAAATATGCCAAGTATATTCAAATGAGAACCGTAAGAGAATACTTACAGACCATGATTTATGCAGTAGAAGCTTCTCCAAGTTCTCCTCATTCATCCCTTGCATGAATCTACAAAGATCAAAATGATGATACTCTCATTGATTACTTCCCACTTCTCCTTGGAAATCGCTTAATATATAAGCTTGAGAGGCACAACCACCATGAGAAAATGAGGGATATGGTTGAGGAAATGGCTCCTTGAGGTTTGGATCAGATCCTAAAGTGAAGACAAAGCATGGGGGTCGAACATAACCAACCCAATCTTGAGAGAGATGGCCCATAGATAAAGGTGGAGGAGATCCCCCTTTTACACACATATACATCCAAACTGAAATGGATTTTCTATATATCTCATTACTCGATGCTGCATATTGATATGCTATTAAAATCGAGCAGAAATTTAGGCACTGGAACAAACGGGAGTTCATATCTGCAAATATGCAACAACCAAAGTATGAGAAAGACATCCCTAACAAATAGCTTCCCGAAAACCAGTCTAAGCCATAGAAAAAGAAGGGTCACGAGAAGATGAAGAAGGACACTCGAAAATGGTGTGATTTCCACAAAATCCCCTAGCACAACACCGATGAATTCCACTCAAAATATTCATTGGTGGTCGAGATCAAAGAGAAGGACTCGAACCTTGATTTGGAACCTAATTAAGAAAATATTGATAGAAGACAGATCATAGACGCAGATCCCACTGCTATTGTCGCAACCGCAACAATTCAACCTGAAGAACCAACACATCCTGAAGAGGGGGAGAGCCTTTTTCATTCATAGATGTGGGTGAAGGGGACCCCGCTGCATTTTTTTGTTGATATAGGAGTCCAAAACAACCTCATGTCAATAGAGCTCATCAAACAGTTGGGATTGTCGATAACACCACACCCACAACCATACAACATCGGGTGGCTTCACCAGGGACGAGATCTTTGTGTCAGCCAGCAGTGTCAATTGCCATACAACATCCAACCCTTCAAGGATGAGGTATTATGTGATTTTTCCCTGCTGGATGTCTGTGATGTTATCTTGGGCCAGCCATATATGTGGAAATGCCATGTTGTTTATGAGTCTCGACCTCGCAATGTCATTGTTTCTTTGGGGGGTCATCTCTACATAATACCAGAGGTATTTCCAACTATTGTCCCACCTAAACAGTGCCCCAATGTAGTATCTCATACTACAAAATTCAACTTCTTCATAGTCTATTCAAAAGGTGAACAAAAGAACACTCCAACCACTGCAGCCTCAGTTAAAGCACCTTATGTCCAACAGAAGAAGGTCAAAAACATTGAAGTAAATTGCAAGGATTCTTTATTCACATAGTCATCTCATGTAACCAGACTGGTTAAAAAGGTCCAACCCTTCCAACCACAGGTTCGTGACATCCTTCCACAAACCAAGAAGCGTGACGTCTCCAGCAAGGTAAACAACTCACCAAGATTCAAATTCACCAATCGCCTTCCCCTCTCCCCCGTGAACTCATTGCATTAGAGACCATTGCTTCCTAAGAAGGGAGGATTGATCCAGGTGGATATCGGTGGCCACCCATCTATTCCATGGGTTCGAAATTTTTTTTTCCATCTTGGGATTTTTTCAACAACTTTTCAAGTTCCAAACTTCTGTGGCTGTTTTGAGGCCCTAAACGACGTTTTTAGGGATTTGGGACCCAGGTGGCTGACAAAGGAATTGATCTAGACCAGTCAAAAATCATTCTTCTTTTTTATACCTTTCCAACGATGTATCTAGTGCCCCAAACATAGATCGTATGCAAAATTTACGCCCCCGAGAAGTTGATGTATCAACTACCTCCATCGGGGCCCGCAAACCTTTTGGCTTTTCATATTCCAGGGTTAGGGTTTGGATTTTAATTATGTTAAAAATTCCTTTGGAGCCTCATTGTAACAATCATCTTCTAGAAAATATGACTAACCTTTACATCTCTTCTCAGAGATAAGCTGCCACCATTCTAGCGAGTCTTTCACTCTGTATTTTTACAGTCTTTGTACATTTTCGCTCATTAATAGAAAATTGTGTATTACTGTATCTCTGTGTTTATGGTTGCTTCTGTGATACATTTCTGTTTATTATTGGATATTTGTGATATCTCTATGCATTTCTTTATTATATCTCTTCGCTCATTTTGTGCCAAAAAATAATCCGAATGAGAAAGAGAGAGGGAGAAAGGGCATGTTGTACCTTGTTTCAAAGTTTGTCCTCACTGCTTCCAATATATGAGCTTAATATTCAAACTCCCTAGCACAACTTGATACCTGCAATGGGAAATAAAGAGAAATGACTTTATCCTACTCTACAATATTAGGTAAAACAAATTCATCTACGGAGATTAAAGAAAGAATAGACAATCACATGCAAGAATACACAAGCTTGAAGGAAATATGCCAAGTATATTCAAATGAGAATCAAAAGAGAATACTTACAGACCAATATTTATGCAGCAGAAGCCTCTCCAAGTTCTCCTCATTCATCCCTTGCATGAATCTACCAAGATGAAAATGATGATACTCTCACTGATTACTTCCCACTTCTCCTTGGAAATCGCTTAATATATAAACTTGAGAGGCACAACCACCATGCGAAAATGAGGGATATGGTTGAGGATATGGCTCCTTGAGGTTTGGATCAGATCCTAAAGTGAAGACAAATCATGGGGGTCGAACATAACCAACCCCATCTTGAGAGGAGATGGCCCATAGATGAAACACTCATGAATGGATGATCCAGACGAGGTGTTGTAGTTGTATTGTAATGGAGGTTTGATTATAGTGTTGCTATGATTTGTTTCAGTATTTTCTTTCACTTTCATGTTTCCTCTTATGTTGAAATTCTCATGCATGGATGATCCATATGATATGTTGTAGTCGTATTGTAATGGAGGTTTGATTGTAATGCTGATGTGATATATTTCAGTATCTTAAACTTAAGTTCAAGAGTCCTCTTGTGCCTGAGTTTTTTTGCACCAAGCTGCTTGAAGGTCGGATGCTCATGGAAGACTTGTCCACTTTCCTCACTACGTCTTCCTCCTTCTCACCTTTAGCCTTAAACCAATGACTAAATTTAATGAGAACCTCATTTTCTTATGCATTGCTAGCCCAATTTTCTATGTTTAAAATTTTTTACGCCGAGCTTTGTCCATTTGACCTCCAATCATAAACCTACCCCCACAACCATTTTGATGGGTGCTAGGCTTATCCTTCTACAATCTGAGGGTGACTCTCACCACTAACATTCATGGCATCATTGTCATGGAACAAATTGAAGACATTTCCCTGGGATTGAACGACAAAAGAATTTTGATTCTGAAGGTGCATCAGGAATCAGTACCTTGAAGATTGCATCTTGCACCTGGCAACTCCACTGTTTCATTTGTGGCTTCCAAAGGAAGACACATGAGGTCTAATGCACATCTACCTCTGGAAACACCTGATGCTGACCCAAAGAAGATTATCAATAAAGGAAATCTTTCTCAAGAAGGCATTTCAGCTGCTGTTCCAGATTGAAAAGCTCCCTGGGAAGAATGACATTGCATAGTTCCAGCTTTAGATGGTAACTGAAGTTGTACACCTTCAAGACTGCACATTCACCATGGAGACGCCATTATTTAGAATATGAGGGTGACTCTCAATACTAATATTCTTGGAGTGACCAACATATTCTAAACAATGGAGTCACCATGGTGAATGTGCAGGAGTGAGACAAGTTAAGTAGCTATGGAGGCTATCCTAGCCGGGAGGTTTTCCCCACTCAATTTCTCATCCATAGCTGGTTATTCGCATCTTGTGCCTCAAATTGATGAATGGAAAGATCTGCTGCCAATATTTTATGAAGTTGAGAATGGCAGCCCTATTGAGCATGTTCTAGATTTTCATGCTTTGATGTAGCAGCTTGACATCCAACATGAAGACATACATCTGAAGTTGTTTATGTACTCTCTTCAAGGAGATGCTCGTATTTGGTATCACTCTCTTGAGATTTCTAGCATTTCTTCACTCGAAGAGTTTCATGCAACTTTCAATAATCATTATCAAAAGTTTTATTCCTTTGAGTTAATTTGTCATATCTGTTGTGAGGAGTATAAAGACTATGTTTGGGATATAATTAATTCTTATGAAGGCTATGAGAATGAAGAAGATGCCTTGGATGAGGAATCAACTCTTTATCTTCCTTGTTCATCTCCATAAGATGAAAAATTTGTTTTTTGTATCAATAAGGAAAGTGCATAAATTGAGTCAGTTCTAGAAGCTGATACTCTTTGTAACCTTGTCTATAAAAAACCTAGATATGAGCAGCCTATTTTTGAATCATATGGTGATGATAAGATATTGCTTCTTGGATTGAATCTTGATAGTAAGCTTGTGTTTAATAATGAAGAACAATTTTCTCATGTTGGGTAGAATATACCTCTTGGTATGTCATTCAAGACTCCTCCTTTATTTGATCATTATGGAATATAGAGAGTCTGTTTGATCTAAAGGATCATTTTAAAGGATCCAAAAACGCGAAGACTAGTAGCTCCTTCTCCCTCCATGAAACTATGAATCTCGGGACTCCAGAGGCCTCGAAGAATGTGAATCTCGGCAAAACTATACCTAAGGGAGAGAGGAAGGCCTACCTCAAATTATTTAGGCAATACCAGGATGTTTTCGCGTGGTCCTATAAGGATTTGAAAATGTACGACACCCATATTATTCAACACACCATCCCGTTGAAACCTGAAATGAAACCTTTCCAGAAAAAGATCTGAAAGTATCACCCATCCTTAGAACCCCTCATGTATCAAGAATTGAGGAAGCTTCTAGATGCGAAGATAATTTTCTAGGTTAGGCATTCTGCCTGGGTGGAAAATCTTGTCCCGGTAAGGAAAAAATCAGGAGAAGCATAGATTTTCGGAACCTCAACAGAGCTTCAGAAAAGGACAATTATCTAGTCCCACCAATGGAGCAACTCTTGCAAACCATTTTGGGCTCGGAGATATTCTCTCTACTAGACGGTTTCTCAGGCTACAACCAAGTATTGGCTTCAGAGGAAGATCATCTAAGAACCACTTTCCGAACCAAATGGGGAAACTTCTCTTATAAATGTATGCCCTTTGGGCTAATCAATGCAGTAGAAACCTTCCAAATGTCCATGGACATGGCCTTTTAGGGACTTATCAATAGGTGCATGGTAGTATATTTAGATGATGTAATAGTGTATTCGAATAATAGAGAAGAACACATCCAACACTTAACTTAGATTTTCGAAAGGTGATGAAAATACGGTATATCTCTGAACCCCAAGAAAACTATCTTCGGTGTCGAGGAAGGGAAGTTGTTAGGTCATATTATATCTCAAGCAGGGATCCGCATATACCCTGAAAGGATTAAGGCCTTAGCTCAACTCCCACTACCCCATAACAAGAAAGCTATGCAGACCTTTTTCGGGCAAATCAATTTTGTGAGGAAATTCACTCCTGACTTTGCCAAAATTATCAAACCCTTGGAAAGGATGATTTGCAAGGACACCAAAATTAACTGGGATGATGAACGAAAAGATGCTTTCAACAATATCAAAGCGGCCATATCCCAGGCCCCAGTGTTGCGAAGTCCCGATTTTAATAGAGACTTTAACCTTTATACTTTCGCCTTCGACCAATCGCTAGCTGTGGTTTTGAATCAGAAGGATGATGACAACAACGAAGCCCCAGTGTCATTTACGAGTACCAATCTTCAAGGAGTTGAGCTCAATTATCCTTCCATAGACAAACAGGCCTACGCGTTCTATAAGGCCGTAAAGCATTTCAGGTCTTACATCCTCAAGAATCACACTAAGGTGATTATGCCACACCTCATGGTCTAATCCCTATTTACCCAACAAGAGATGGGGGGAAGAAGAGGAAACTGGATGGCAGTAGTCCAGGAATTTGATCTACATGTAAAACCTGCCAAGCCAGTAAAGGGGCAAGTTTTGTGCAAGCTCGTAGTCGAAGCGTAGGATCAAGCAAATGAAGATCCCGGGTGGGAAAATGAAATGACGCTATGGTGCAATGAAGTGGCATACATCTCCCCAAGAAAAGACTCATGGTACAAGGATTTATCTGATATTTTACATCATGGAGGTTGTCCCGAGAACCTCAACCCTAGGGAAAGAAGAGCCCTGAGATTAAAATTTGCACAGTATCACCTTATAAATTTGGTGCTCTTCCAGATCAATTATGATGGGGTAATATTGATATGTCTCGAACGAGAAGACACTTACAAGGTGTTGAGGGAACTCCACGATGACCCCATCGGAGGACAATTTGTAGGGAACACCACTAACCATAATATTCTGAGAGTTGGCAATTACTGGCCCACCTTGCTTAAATATGTTCATACTCACACTAGGAACTATAAGACTTGTCAAATAGGTGTTGGAGAGGAGAAAAGAACAACAATCCCACTTCATCCCATGACTGTTTCCAGGACTTTTGAGCAGTGGGGGTTGGATATCATAGGAGAAATTACTCCTAGATCTTCAAATATGCAGAAGTACATTCTTACTGCCACTGAATATTTCACAAAGTGGGAAGAGACCATTCCTTTGACTCATGTAAATGAGAAGGTAGTAATCCAGTTTATAGAGCAACAGTTGATCACAAGGTTTGGTGTCCCCTTCGTTATGGTCTTTGATAATGCAACTCACTTTGGTGTCCCCTCTGTTAATAGTTTTGAAGAAGACGATTACAGATAACCAAAGAAATTGGCACAACCAACTCCATAACGCTCTATGGGCCCATAAAGTCATGCCCAAGGAAGCTGTCGGGAATTCCCCATACTTTCTGGTCTATGCACAGGAATTCATCCTCCCAAATGGGCTTTATCTACCATCTCTTCAATTGGCCCAAGATTCCAATGAGGAAACCTCGTCAGCTATACAACAAAGGATCGACACTCTGCTCATGCTCGAAGAACAAAGAGAAAAGTCTAGGTCGAAATTCCTAGCTCATCAACTGATAGTGAAACAATGGTTTAATAAGCATAAGGCTAAAGAAAAGAACTTTTAGGTAGGAGACTTAGTGTTGAAGTGGGACAAAGAAAATGAATGAAGGGGAAAACATTCTAAGTTTCAAAGCCTTGGCTTAAACCTTTCCAAGTGGCCGAGAAAATTGGGGTAGGTACCTATCGATTGCAAAATCTGAGAGAGGAACCTAATGCCCTCCCAGTGAATGGTCAAGCCCTAAAACGATACTTTCATTAATAAATAAATAAATAATAAATAATAAATAATATATATATATATATATATATATATATATATTATCATAATATATGTAGGTATGAATAAATGTGTGCCCATTATCAACCAGATATTTTGCATTCGCCCAGTGAATCACCATTTGTTGAGTACTCAACACACCCTAAAAAAGTCTGTGACCATTTACTTTTTGGGGTACCACTCGATCTTCGGCTTGGACTATTATCACTTCAGTATGAAACTGATGGCTTCGCTTATCTCATATGTTTCATGATTGAATTGATTAAAATTTTCTTGTGTACAACAAAGAACCTTCTTAACTCTGAAAGAAACTTAATTTCTACTCAAGGAATCGACGACCTAGGATTTTCCCTTGACTCACTTGATAAATTCGACATCGACAAAAGAGAAAGGCGGTAAAAATCGTTTGGAAAGTCAAAGTAGCCAAGTGTCGACCTTCATCGGGGTCGACTGATGAGAGTGTTTCTTTCCTACGAGTAAACCTCGATAAGGATTTTTCTGAAGACCGATCTGTTTGTTTTCGGCAAAAAGGTGTAATAGTACGCGTCGTGTGAAAGGAAGAGTGGCACTGCCGACCTTCGACCCTAGATATATTTTTCAGCATTGAAGACATTACAATGTGTAAATATGCAAAGAAAAAAACTTTACATTATTCTCTTTTCCCAATGTCACTCAGTACCGACACCCATAGTATCTGATCTTTTATTAAGTGTTTTCGACGCGAGCGAGGTCCCAAGTAAGATCCGTATTTATCAACAAATGCATTTTATAACTAAATATTTCTAATGATCTGGGGTTTATAACTCCATGTAAGCATCTATTGATATTAGAAATTTTACAAAAGGAAATGTATCAACAAACCCACAGTACAATAATGACGATTACAAGATATGATAATTTGTGCAAACTGATCATTTGTGATAGGAAAACACGGTTAATATTCTATTTACATCCATAAGAAAGCGTAATACAAAAACAATACTTCCGATATTTAGTATTGAAGGCTCCTGCCAAGTTCACATCACATACAACTAAGCCACTCTGACACCGCGACCAACCGACACGGTGGCAGTAAAACCACAAATGTATTTACAAAAAAGGAGAAAAGAAGGGAAATTCGCCCAAGCGTCGCTCAGGAGAATGAAAGGCATAGGATCACCTGCTAAGCCTCTCCCGCACATGAACCTTTTCCCAAGTTACTACTCGCACCTTGCACTGTATCCTTTTCCTCCACCGTTGGCTGTGCCTTGCGCAGCTACACAATAGTATCTTCTGCTTGTCAAAGCCGTCTCTGCAGCCAAACCGTGCTTCCTACACGACCCCGCGATGATGATATCTCCTGGTATTTTACTGTCAACAGACGCCAAAGCTCTCTATTCTCTTGGTAGAGTTCAACTATCACAAGATTAGCCTGCTCTAATTACTGATCCGGGCTCTCAACAGGAAGACCTGGTGTTTTTTCCTATCGTCTCCCGTTTCCTCCACTAGTAGTCCCAACCGTCCTTGACCAATTAGTAGGCATTGTAGAACCCTTAGGGGTTGGATGTACTTTCATCTTGACTAGAAGGTGGTTTTATTCCCCTTTGCTCAAATCTTTCCCAGGCCTTCCTCTTCTCCGTAGTTTTTTCTCATGAGAAGGTGTGTTTACCAGCATACCTTTCCTAGATGCACCCTTTTCAGCGTCAATATCTGTTGAGTACGCCAACACCTTCTCAGAGCCAAAACCTGCACCTCCTATTGGACTTTCAAGGACATGGGGAGTGACCGAAAAGAATCCTAGGCACGTTGGGGCTCAGACCTGGCGCTCTAGCTACCCCGCAGACCCCGTCCCATGTTTTGAGGGGATCCCATTGTGCAACAGCTTAGCAACGCGGTTGTTCACAGGTGACTGAGGACATCTACGCAAGAATTCACCAAGATGATTTCGCCAGACTGGAATTCCAGAAAGTATAATCTCGACATAAGCGTAAGATTTCCCACATAACTCCCAAAATTTATAGAAAAACAAAGCAGTGAAACATAGTGTGTGAGTGCAATACTCACACCTCGCGACATGGTGTTTAAAGACTCGACGCACCATAGTTGTTTGATGGATGTTATCCAGAGCATGTAAACGACGCCGATCGAAGTTATAGAGTACATCCAGTATGACTCTTCTGATCTTTCTCTAGGCCTCCATTATTTAATGAATTATGTTTTAAACGATTGATAATACAAATTCTGAGGGCATTTAACAAATTTCATTTTATGGTGTCCAACCTTTTGGGAGTATACATGCACATGCTCACCTCCAACGTCTCTTTTCATCACCAAAGGTCAAATAATTACTATGGCGATTTAAAACGCTCATGGATGTCGTACTTGATTTTCCACCCCATGATCTTCTGACATAATTCATTTTAACCAAAGGAGTGAAGGATTCGGCTAGGTCATCACAGGTCATTCGAAGGGATGATTGATATCACGTAAGTATTAAATGACTGAGACTAGCGGGCTACACAGGTACGTATTAGTCTTTTCAATTTATTTACGTCTTATCATAGGTTGCCTAAAATCGCTAAAATTATTTCGTATTAATTGGAAGAAACAACCCTCCCCAATTACCAAACAATTTCATCCTTTGGCCTCACCGAAGGACTCGAAAGGGACACTGAAGCAGAATCATCGACGCAAATGAAGGATTCTGGGCTCTCCAAGTGCAACACCCTCGATCATTTATCGACTTAAGTAACGTGTTCAAGACACACACCAAACAAGACTTTCTATGGGATGAAGAATGTGTGAAGATAGTTTATGTGAAGCTAGGATGAGTACAACAGTTCATGAAATACCTGATCAAAGCTCAGACCATGTTTCAACTACTAGACGCCAGTTTGGTAAAGTACCTAATGCATGCAGTGGATATCAACGAAGTATATGTTGCCCCTATGGAACAACACAGGTTCCTATGGGCTCAAACCTATGAAGATTTGTTTATCAGCTGGTATGAACATGAAATAAGTGATCCAGGTGGATATCGGTGGCCACCCACCTTCTCCGACTGGCTCAAAACAATTTTTTGGTAATTTTGGCAATTTACTATTTTTAGCAGGTTTTAACTTCCGGGGCCATTTTGAGGGCCTAAATGAAGGTTTTTCAAGATTGAGGTTCTCAATGATATTTAAAGGCATGATTGAGCCCCCAAAATGAATATCCTCGATGATACATTTCCAACAAGCTATCATACGCCTAAAACGAAGATCGTATGCAAAAGTTACGACCCCGGGAAGTTGATGTACTAACTTACCCAAACGGGGCCCACATGACTTTTGGTGCTTCATCTCCTAGGGTTAGGTTTTTGGATGTATAGGGTTTTTGGCATTCCTTTTTATTGTAAAAATTCCTTCAAAGCCTCATTGTAATCATCTTCTTACGAATGCAACTAGTTGTCACATCTCTTCTCAGAGATAAGCTGTCACCATTCTAGCGAGTCTTTCACTCTGTATTTTTACAGTCTCTGTACATTTCTTTCATTAATAGAAATCATGTATTACCATATATCTGTGTTTATGGTTGCATCTCTGATACATTTATGTTATATTATTGAATATCTGTGATATCTCTATGCATTTCTTTATTATATCTCCGATCTCATTTCGTGCCAAAAATAATCCGGATCAGTGGTATTAGAGCAGGCTGCTCTTGATCGTTTTTTTAGTGCATGTCCTCGACGAGGTCTGAGTATAGCAAGTTGGGTCTCGATATTTTCTCTCTTAAAGACAATCGCTCTCACACACCCAAGAAACCCTCAATGGTAGAAGAAAAGAAAAACGACAGAGAAGACGATCCTATCAATCTGTTGCTTGAGGGAGCTCTCACGTGACAGAGGGACGAAATGATGGAGAATTTTCTCGCATCCTTAAACACCTACTGATAGAATCAGGCGCATCTTCATCAAGCAGCCACTTTGGAGGCACCTCGCCTTTCAAGGTACAAGATAATTTTGATATTCCTGTATTTGAAGGACAGATAGATGTAGAAGCCCTAGAAAAATGGTTAACTCTGCTAGAAGGTTATTTCTTTGTTCATAATTTTTCCAACAAAGAAAATATCACCTTCGCACTCCTTAAAGCTCTCCCTCATGTTAAACATTGGTGGGAAACTTACTGGGAGCAAATTTCCACAGAGGAGTCTGTAATATATGGGACAGATCTCACTTGAGATTTTTTTGTGGATGCGGTAAAGGAACAATATTACCCTGTTGGCAACTATGAGGACCAGTACATGAGATGGACCACATTGTGGCAAGAGAGGGGCCAAGCAATTCCAGAGTTCACCAATACCTTCCATACCTTGGGCACAAAGTTGGGTATCAAAGATTCCAAGCGACATTTGGTTCTGAAATACCGTGGGGCTCTACACAAATACATCCAGACTGAAATGGATTTTCTGGACATCTCATCACTCGGTGTTTCTTATCGATATGCTGTTAAAATTGAGAAGAAATTTAAGCACCAGAAAAAATGGGAATTTGGGTCTACAAATCCGCAACAACCAAAGTATGACAAAGACGACCCTAACAAACAGTATCCCGAAAACCAGTCCAAGACACAGGAAAAGAAGGGTCACGGGAAGACAAAGAAGGATACTGAAAAATGGTGTGATTTACACAAAATCCCCTTGCACAACACCGATGAATGTCTCTCAAAACATTCATTGGTGTTCGAGATCAAAGACAAGGAGCCGAACCCTGATTCAGAATCTAATTCTGAAAATACTAGTAAAGGATAGATCATTGACGCAGATCCCACTGCTATTGTTGCGACCGTAGCAATTCAACCAGAAGAACCAACAGATCCTGAAGAGGGGGAACACCTTTTTCATTCACAGATGTGGGTGTAGGAGACCCCACTGCATTTTATTGTTGACAGTGGAAGCCATAAAAACCTCATCTCAACAGAGGTCATCAAACAGTTGGGATTGTCGACAACACCACACCGGCAGCCATACAACATCGGGTGTCTTCGGCAAGGATGAGATCTCCGTGTCAGCCAAAAGTGTCGATTGTCATACGAAATCCAACCCTTCAAGAATGAGGTATTATGTGATGTTTCCCCACTGGATGTATGTGATGTTCTCTTGGGCCAACCATATATGTGGAGACGCCATGTTGTTTATGAGTCTCGACCCTATAATGTCATTGTTACTTTGGGGGGTCATCTCTATAGAATACTAGAGGTAGTTCCAACTATTGTTCCACCTAAAAACTGTCACAAGGTAGTATCTCATACTGCAAAATTCAGCTTCTTCACAATCTGTTCAAAAGGGGAACAAAAGGACATTGCAACCACTACATCCTCGCCCCCTACACCGTCTATCCAACAGAAGCAGGTCGACAAGGTTGCAGTAAAGCGCAAATATTCCTTCTACACACATTCCTCTCATGTATCTTGACTTGTTGAATAGCATCAACTTCAACATGTTCATGACAAACTTCCACAAGCTAAGTAGCGCGACGTCTCCAGCAATACAAGCAGCCCACCAAGATGCAGATCCAGCAAATGTTTTTCCCTCTCCCCCAGGAACTCAACGCAATGGAGACCATTGCTTCCTAAGGAGGGAGGATTGATCTAGGTGGATATCGGTGGCCACCCACCTTTTCCAACTGGCTCAAAATAGTTTTCTGGCAATTTTGGCAATTTACTATTTTTAGCAGGTTTTAACTTCAAGGGCCATTTTGAGGGCCTAAATGAAGGTTTTTCAAGATATAGATTCTCAATGATATCTAAAGGAATTATTGAGCCCCAAAAATGAATCTCCTTGAATATACCTTTCCAACGAGCTATCATATGCCTAAAATGGAGATCGTATGCAAAAGTTACAACCTCAGGAAGTTGATGTAGTAACTTACCCAAACGGGGCCCACATGACTTTTGGTGCTTCATCTCCTAGGGTTAGATTTTTGGATGTATAGGGTTTTTTTCATTCCTGTTTATTGTAAAAATTCCTTCAGAGCCTCATTGTAATCATCTTCTTGCGAATGCAAGTAGCCGTCACATCTCTTCTCAGAGATAAGCTGCCACCATTCTAGCGAGTCTTTCACTCTGTATTTTTACAGTCTTTGTACATTTCTTTCATTAATAGAAATTGTGTATTATTGTATATATGTGTTTATGGTTGCATCTTTGATACATTTCTATTATATTGTTGAATATATGTGATACCTCTACGCATTTCTTTATTATATCTCTGATCTCATTTCGTGCCGAAAATAATCCGGATCAAGAAGTCACCCTTTTCAAAAGACATCTTGGGTGGAATGTTGAAAGAAACTGTTGGATGACCGCGCCACTTGGTGATTTTTATTTGGTTCAAACTATACTTAGCCGTTAATTTTGGTTTAATTTTATATTATAAATAGAGACATCGACCGATTAACCAAAGATCGATGGTTGTTGTAAGAACTCTTTCCTTTTGGTTGTTGATAATTATTTTGAGACTGCTGTGAATTGACAAGTCCTTCTAGACCAAAGACAATCTATTTTCATCATATGTATGTGATTGGAGTTTGGAGAAGAATTACTTCCTATCATATTCCAAGAATGATGTAGTAAATGAGTAAGAGTAATCGATTATGTTGTCAAGTTATCTGGTGCAATGTTTTTGATGTTCTTTGCTTTAATGATGAAGATAAATCATTGTGTTGTTATGTGAGTAATGTTATGGTAGATGAATTATTTTCCTTGCCATGATCTTGGTTACATAGGTGTTTTTCTTTCTGTTAGTTAGATTCTCAGGCAGTAATTGGATTCTCATTTGGTTAATGTATTATTACTAGGCCCTTTGGTATAGAATCATTGTCTGCATGATTGAGCAGCGAGTTATCCCAAGCTCATCCTATTCCAAGTAGTTGAAATTAAATCCCGTTACCTGTCAAGTTGGCTTATGTTGGCTTGTGTCTGTCAAACCAGTCCCACCCAAGAGAAAAATAGAGAAAGGAACAATCCTACTTGAAGGGAGAGCCTTCACAAGAAAAGATGAAGCCCATCGATAAATAGGTCGGATCGAAAGATCCAGAGAACCATTCCATCTCAAATGCTGCAGAGTCTAATTAGACCTCAGTGACGGGTTTGGTTCCTGCTGTTGAAATCAAGGGATTTAAGACCCATCAACAAAATTGGCGCTAGAAGGAGGGCCTGAGAATGAATGGATGAAATTATAAATTATATAACATTTTGACCAGCCTACAGATTCGTAACGGTCCACATGCATGGCTAGTCACCCGATAGACAACCGATGTTTACTAAGTACTCCCGAAGTGGGTAACTCACCCCGGTCAAAGGAAGAACCTTTTCACCCTAAAATACCTTATGCTCTCCCTCACGAGCTAGTGAATCAATTCAAGAGAATCACCAGAGCCTACGCCCGACAAATCGGCACATTGTCCTTAAATCCCATCCTCCCTCGAAGAAAACAACAAAGGAGACTGGTGGTCAGCACTCCTGATTTTTTTTTTACAGTGTATCGAAGACTTATTATATTTCACGATCACCAAAATCCAAGAACCTCTTGATCTAATACCCGAGACGCCAGCCGACGACATCCCCGAGCCTTATCACTTTTCGAAAGAAGAAGAGCTTGACTTTGACCCCGAAGATATGGAAGGGAACAATGGTCATGAGGAGGAAAGAGAAGTTCCACTTCAATACAACCAACCTTGGTTGGATGGAGATGTCATGGTCATCCCTGGATGAGTACACAATCTTCCCTGGCACCTAGAAAAGTTGCTTCCCAAGTACGACCCTGAAACTTCAGGTTTGCCTGGAGATCATATCAAGAAATTCATACTTGCGATCAAGCTTATGAATGTTCAACATGAGGATGTAGTATGTATACTTTTTCCCTAGACATTTGAGAATTCGGCCTCCACATGGTATTTTAATTTGCCGGTAGGATCTATAACTGGATGGACTAAATTCCAAAAGGATTTTCTAGACAAATTTGTGGAAGAAACTACTACAGGAGCCCTGATGGTTGAGTTTTTCACAGCCACCATGACCCCAAAAGAGAGGCTCAAATATTTCAATCAAAGATTGACGACCATCTTAAACAAGTTCCAGCCCGTGGCAAAACCCACTCAAGAGTTTCAAATTGAGGTTTATGTCAACACGCTTCCGACTTCTATTTCCATGTTCGTTAAAAGAGCCGCCAAGCAAACCCTTGCTAAGAATTTTGAAGAGGCCAAGACGATAGAATTCTATATGAAAGGATGTAAAGACGACCAAGCCGCTCTAGTGAGAAATGAAAGCCATCCCCCTCCTAGGATATGACTTCTTTTGGCTAGACCATCAAGGAAACCGGTTCAACAAACTCTCAATAAGGGTAATGGAGATATAGAAGATCTGCAGTGCATGGTCAAGAAACTATAAAATGAGATTATAGACATGAAAATAAGCGCAGGGGAAGGAAACCAAGGCCAAAATCCCTATAATCCTTTCTTTAAAAGAAACCAGCCTTTCAAAGCAATTGAACATCCCCCAGCCAACCTAAACATTGACCTAGGGAATGTTTCATCTGATTCTTTCTGCACCTATAATGAGGAGAACCACTCTGAAAGAGAATTCCCTCAATGGGTCCATGCCATGAATTTAATGGCCAATCTATTTCTAGATGAAGTCTCACTGACCGAACAGTCAAGCAATTCATCCATGAATATTGTTGATTAGGAAGAAGCTGACCCACCACGAGACACAACCATGTTGATATGGGATCCTGATGTAATCACGTCTTCGGATGATTTTCTTGAGTCTCGAGAACAACCCATGGAATTTTCGGTAGTACAAACACATAGTAAAGGTCAACCCAGCTCGAAAAATACCGACGCCACCCAGGCCCTGCAAAGAAAGTTGACTCCCAATCACCCGAAAATACCTTTCTCTCTCAGCGAAAAGCCTATAAGAATCCATACCAAGGAATTTCCCAAACTGGATTACAATGTAGTCGAAGATTTGAAAAAGATGAAGGCTAATATATCAGTTATGGATATATGTAGGATTCCTTAGCAGAAAGACTTTCTATTGCAAGCTCTGAGCTTGGTAGAAAACCCGACTACAGGCAATGGTCAGAAGAAGGATCTATCCTCAACAGATTTGGAAAGCAAGCCAACCATAAATGCCTACTCAGAAGGTAGGAAGGAGAAGCCTTTTGTACCACCTTTCCTTTTAATGTTCGAAGTTTTTAACAGGAATCTTCACAATTGTTTGGTAGATTCTGGGGCATCCTCTAATGTAATGTCCTTGGCCGTTTGTAATAAACTGGGTGTTGTCCCTCTCAAAAGTGATAAACATGTCATAGAATTAGACAAAACCCAGGTCAAGGTCATGGGAGAACTCAAATATTTGATGATCAAGATAGCGACACATCCTAATTTCGTACAGGTGATTGACATCATTATGGTGGATATCCCTGAGGCATATGGGCTATTGTTAAGCCAAGATTGGTCTGAAAAGATAAACAAATATTTCAGTACATACTGGGCACACCTTTGGCTATCGTTGAAGGGCCACAAGAACATGATCAAAATCGATAGGGAGAGATATCTAAAGCATACGGTCATTGATATGGAAACCCCGAATGAACCAGCCTCTATCGGTCTCCCCATATTGGGAAACTACTCCTGTGATTCTCACTTCAGCAATTTGGCTCCTCTCCTATCCAATGTTCCGCTTACTCAAAACTCTGAAATAATCTTTCAAGAAGAATCCCCGATGCCGATAGAAGATTCTCTCTTCTGTCAAAACCCCGCACTAGGACTTTTGAAAGAAAATATTGGAGAACAAAACACTGGTGATGGGAGAGAAAGGAGCTATTGTCATTCATATATTTGGACCTTCTATTTTGATGGATCTAAATCACAAGAAGGGTTAGGAGCAAGTTTCATCCTCATCAACTCGAAGGGTAAACATCATTTCTTATCCTGTAGGCCAGAATTCGAATGTACCAATAACACTGTCGAGTATGAAGCTCTAGCATAGGGGTTAAAGAAATCCATAGACTTGGGTGTCAATGAGATGAAAGTTTTCAGAGACTCTGGAATCATTATTAGATAAGTAATAAATACCATACACTACAATTCACCTCATCTTAAGAACTACCAGCAGGAGGTGCATAGGCTAATAGAATGCTTTGAGGCTTTCAATATCACTGCAATTCCCAGAGCAAAGAATATCCTTGCTGACTCCTTAGCCACAACTACTTCCAGACTGTCACCTTTAGAAGATTATGAAGCCTCTAGATTCAGTGTAGAGATGCTCTATAGACCGTTCGTGCCAAACAACATTTCTAATTGGAAAGCCTTTGAAAGTGATGAGAAAATCATGAACTTCTTGACCAACCAAGACAATTTCAAAGATCTAGCCATAGACGATGAAGAGTTCCAAGAGAAAAAAACTGGAACTAATCCCCAAACAAGACAAGATGTCAAAAAATTGAAGGCTCACACAATCCCAAAGGGGATAGCTAATCTAGAGAGTCTGTTTGATCTAAAGGATCGTTTTAAAGGATCCAAAAACATGAAGACTGGTAGCTCCTTCCCCCTCCATGAAACTATGAATATCGGGACTCCATAGGCCTCGAAGAATGTGAATCTAAAAAAAACTATACCTAAGGGAGAGAGGAAGGCCTACCTCAAATTATTCAAGCAATACTAGGATGTTTTCGCTTGGTCCTATAAGGATTTGAAAATGTATAACACCCATATTATTCAACACACCATCCTGTTGAAACCCGAAATGAAACCTTTCCAACAAAAGCTCAGAAAGTATCACCCATCCCTGGAACCCCTCATGTATCAAGAATTGAGGAAGCTTCTAGATGCGAAGATAATTTTCCAATTTAGGCATTCTTCCTGGGTGGCAAATATTTTCCCGGTCAGGAAAAAATCGGGAGAAATTTGACTTTGCGTAGATTTTTGGAACCTCAACAGAGCTTCAAAAAAGGACAATTATCCAGTCCCACCGATGGAGCAACTCTTGCAAACTGTTTTGGGCTCGGAGATCTTATCTCTACTAGACAGTTTCTCAGGCTACAAACAAGTGTTGGTTTCAGAGGAAGACCATCTGAGAACCACTTTCCAAACCAAATGGGGAAACTTCACTTATAAATGTATGCCCTTCAGGCTAATCAACGCAGGAGCAACCTTCTAAAGGGCCATGGACGTGGCCTTTTGGGGACTTATCAATAAGTGCATGGTAGGATATTTAGATGACGTAACAGTGTATTCGAAGAATAGAGAAGAACACATCCATCACTTAACTCAAATTTTTGAAAGGTGCCGAAAATATAGTATATCTCTGAACCCCAAGAAAAATATGTTTGGTGTCGAGGAAGGGAAGTTGTTAGGGCATATTATATCTCAAGTAGGGATCCACATAGACCCTGAAAGGATTAAGGCCTTAGCTCAACTCCCACTACCCCATAACAAGAAAGCTATGCAGTCCTTTTTCGGGCAAATCAATTTTGTGAGGAAATTCACTCTCGACTTCGCCAAAATTATCAAACCCTTGCAAAGGATGATTCACAAGGACACTAAACTTAAGTGGGATGATGAATGAAAAGATGATTTCAAAAATATCAAAGTGGTCATATCCTGGGCCCCGGTGTTGCAAAGTCTCGATTTTAATAGAGACTTTAATCTTTATACTTTCACCTCCAACCAATCACTAGCTGTGGTTTTGACTCAGAAGGATGATGACAACAATGAAGAATCAGTGTCATTTATGAGTACCAATCTCCAAGGAGCTAATCTAAATTATCCTGCCATAGAAAAACAGGCCTACGCGGTCTATAAGGCCATAAAGTATTTTAGGTGTTACAACCTTAAGAATCACACTAAGGTGATTATGCCACCCCGCAATCTGATTCCTATTTACCCAACAAGAGATGGGGGAAAGAAGAGGGAACTAGATGGCAGTAGTCTAGGAATTTGTTCTAGATATAAAACCTGCCTAGCTAGTAAAGGGGCAAGTTTTGTGCAAGCTCGCAGCTGAAGCGAAGGATCAAGCAAATGAAGATCCTAAATGGGAAAACAAAATGATGCTATGGTGCAACGAAGTAGCATACATCTCCTCAAGACAAGACTCCTGGTACAAGCATTTAGCTTATCTTTTACATCACGGAGCTTGTCCCGAGAACCTCAACCCTAGGGAAAGGAGAGCCCTGAGATTGAAATCTGCACAGTATCGCCTTATAAATTCAGTGCTCTTCCAGATCAATTATGATGGGGTTCTATTGATATGTCTCGAATGAGAAGACGCTGACAAGGTGTTGAGGGAACTCTACGATGGCCTCGTCGGAGGACACCTTCGCAACAATTCCACTTCATCCTGTGACTATTTCCATGCCTTTTGAGCAGTGGGGGTTGGATATCATAGGAGATTTTACTCCTAGCTCTTCAAATATGAACAAGTACATTCTTACTACCACCGACTATTCCACAAAGTGGGTAGAGGCCATTCCTTTGATTCATGTAAATGAGAAGGTAGTAATCCAATTTACAGAACAACAATTGATCACAAGGTTTGGTGTCCCCTCTGTTCTGGTCTTTGATAATGCAACTTACATTTCTTCTACCTTGTTAACAGAGTGATGGGTGTTATATATGCACTAAAAACACACTAAAAACCCTCAATTAAATTGTCAACTTGGGGTAAGTAAACTTAGAGTTGTAGCAAAATATATGCCAAAGGTAGAAGGGCTGGTAGGAGTATTGTCTAACTAATGAATGAAACTATCTAAGGCTAATCTACTCAAGCAAACCTATCTAATTAGAAAACCTGACTAAGCAACTTGAAACTAGGTAACCTAACTACTTTTGGGCCAACGATCGATGGATAGTTCCTAAGAAAGCAAGTAAAACCCTATGTAAAGAAAATTAGTTTAACAATAAGAAAAAGCAAACTACTAAGCATAATAAGAAAATGACAAAAGAAAACTTCTTTAACTTGCCAACCTACATTCAATGAGCAACTACCCTATGAAAGAAAATAAATAAGCAAGTAAGCAAAAGCACCTATCTAACCTATTAAAGCAAATAGACAAGTAAGCACAAACACCTAACTAACCTACTAAAGAAAAAGACAAGTAAGCAAAGGCACCTAACTAGCCTACTAAAGCAAAAGACAAGTAAGCAAAGGCAACCAACTACTGCAAGTAAAAATTCTCATTGAACAACTATCTAGCCTAAGAAGCAAGTGAACTAAATGCCTAATGCAAAACTATTTCTAATGCGTGAAAGGAAATCTAAATGCTCAATACAATGCATGAAATGAAATCTATTCTATTGAAAGCAATAAAGATTAACAACTAATTCTTAATCTATGATAAGAAAACTACTATCTAATCTATCAAAGCAAAGTCTATCTATCCTACAGTAGCAAATAAGACTATTTTCTAAACTATGAAAGAAAGAAACTATCTCTTCTATGAAAACAAGAAACTGTTTTCTAATCTATGAAATTCAAATACATTCGATACTAATATAAGAAAAATTATACTATACTAAATTTAGTCATTAACTACAGCTTGAAATTGCAATCTAAATCTAAGCAAGAAATTATGTAACATAAACTAAACTAGCTCTATCTTAACAATTCAAAATGTATTAAGGAAAATGCTTAAAACATAAATTAAAGCATGACAAAGTAAACTAATGAATAAATTAATCAACAAATAATTAAGCAAAATCTAATTAACAATTGAATAGGCAATAAAAACTAAAACTAACCCTATCCATCCACCGAAGCCTTGGTTAAAGAAAACATAAACTAAAACTCTATTATGTTTTAATTCTTATTTTAAATCAAATTTCAAAAGCATGAATAAAATGTAATCTAATATCTACTTGCACGCGGGGTTAGTAGATGAAATTGTAAATTCGTCTCTAATCTATCATATTAATGCATTCTAACACACTCCATCATTCTAACATGCAAAAGGGAATCAAAACAATTTAAACTACAACAATAAACTAATTAATAAACTGATAATGCATGTACAGGAAATAAAGAGACAAATAAATCATAAAATGCATGAAAAACACACAGAGAGTTACCAGACTACTAGTGAGCCCTCCAACAAGTTTTGGTCACTCTCTAAAAGCACACCATGAACTCAGCAGGTCAAATTCACCATAAAAACCCAAAAACACAGTTTTGTCATAATTTGGCAATGTAAAAACTCAAAAAAGAGAAAAAACGAATTTGTTTCTAATACATTGGCTCTTCTACTTGGTTAACAATCTTTTGATCATCCTAGTGGTATTTATAATGCTTACATGCCAAGTGGTCGACCACAGGAGGTTCAAACCACTTCTAAAATTGGTAAATTTCATTAATGGTGCCCTAACTGCCGAAACAGAGCGAGCCAATAATCACCGTTTTTGAACAATTGAAAGTGAGTTGTCTGAAGCTCAGTAGCTGGAGGGGAAAATTATGAAAAAAACCACGTGCCCGATTTTCGCATCACTGGCCGCCAATACCATAACCGCCAAGTCACCCTACAT
Source organism: Picea glauca (assembly GCA_000966675.3). NCBI lineage: Eukaryota > Viridiplantae > Streptophyta > Pinopsida > Pinales > Pinaceae > Picea > Picea glauca. The sequence continues at coordinate 844,542 of JZKD02S1761127.1, read as the reverse complement.
TTTTTTGCAGCAAGAGGTGTTGGACGGAGTGTCAGATCAAGTGTCGGAATGAGTACTGGAAGGAGTGCCGGATCAAGTGCAAGAACTAGAAACGTAGTGCATTTTTTCCCTGTAACACCAGAAAAATTTGAATTAGGTCTTGGATATCATAAAACATGATGAATTATACTTGATACAATCATTAAACATGAATTATACATACCTTGTGCCGATCATGCCATTTTATCATGAAATTCTTCAAAAAGCTCCTTTAAAATATGAAAAACACATATGTACATGCGGCAAAAGTGTATAATAACCGTCATAAAAGTGATCATATCTTGGGCCCAACATTACCCTCACACCAAAGATTTTGTAGGTCCCACTGCAAAAAAAATAAATTTCCCTTTATGACTAACTTGCGAAGGAGGGGGTGGATTAGCTTTAGAAGCTTCTCCCTCTTTCCCGGGGGATTTTGACTTAGGATTTTTTTGGTGTTTTAATTTCATCTAGAGACTATTATTGGTGGCAGTAATATCATCAACCTAACGTTGTAGATAATTCATGTTGGCTTGTAGGACAACATTATCATGACGTAAATGACAACTCAATGTTTCATGCTCTCTAAGTTTGAACTGGAGGGTTTGGAGTTTGTTGATGACATATGATGAAGGCTTGAGATGTATATTATACCCTTGATCCTTTAAACCATGTAAAAAAACAATTTTACCTCTACAAAATTAGTTCCAAAAGTGACTTCCCATAAGCGCAACAATTCTGGGTTGGCAAACTTGTGAAAAATAGGTATCAAAGTGACACCTGTAAATACAATATAGTAAAACTTGTGTAAAAAATGAGAGAGGTTTTTGTTTTTGAATATGTTCTTGACAAAAACCTCTCTTGGTTTTCAAAAATTCACTTTCAGTTGTTAGGAAATCAGGCCAAGAAAACATGACTAAAACAGGAAAAACAAAGTGTTTTATTTTCTGAGAGTATAGGTCTCTAAGATGATAGAATATATCACAGACCATAAAGTATATTAAAAAAATGAGAGAGGTTATTGTGTTTTGGTATTTTATGAACACAAACCTCCTACAGGTTTCAAAATTACTTTCTCATTGGCTCAGAATCCTAGCTTGAAGTTGGTTACTAAAAACTTGCAGAAGCGCAGCATGGTCTTTGAGAGGGATTTTGGAGACCTTCCCGGAGGATATTTGGGCTGAGAGTGGTATGGTTGGAAATTTTATAGTGTATTCTATACAATTGAACCATCAAGCACTGTAAATTCCTTCTCCAACCCTATGAAAACTAACTTGAAGTCAAACTATCCAAATGTGCAAAAAAATCTCCTATGGCAACTGTATTTGGGGAATTTAAATCAAATGATAACGCATGTGCATAAACTGAAGGAGGTTTTTTCTTCTTGGTCTATTATTGACAAAAACCTCTTTCACTTTTGTCAAATTCATCCTCCTTAATTCATAAACCAATTTTGAAGTAAATCTTTGACCAAGACAATCATTTGAAAATTGATGACAAGGAATGATGACATGACCATGATGAAAATTTATCACTTTTGATGAGTGGAGGGAGTAGTAAGGACACCTAGGCACACCAATGACCATTTTACAACCAAGAGATGTCAAATTGTATTTGAGAATTTTATCTTGAAAATATAACAATTTGACCTAATAACCTTATCAATCACATGAAAGAGTAAATTTGATCACTGGTGACTGACGGAACTGATAGATACTAACAAAAGGCTTGGTTTGTACTGGTAGGCATGGTGAACAGGAGAATTTTTATTGCCTATCATCAATATGTAACAATTCAAACAACTGATCCTCTTTTCATAAGCTTGGAATACAGATGACAATAAGTATTTAGCAGTTGCAATCACTCTGTATTTGTCACAAAGAGTAGTTAAGTATAAACAATCTTCTATAGCATAAACAAAAAATGCACAGGAGCTTATAACACCCACAATGATGTCATCAGTATATAATTTAGCATACCAATACAAACAATTGATGATATAATATCCCAAGACTTTGTAAAAAGACAATATGACATAATTTTGACAGAAATCCTACTTCCTCTTCTCATGGGTTTGCTATACAAATGGGCAATTCTTAGCATTTTTAGCTCAGGAAAACTTCCCCCAGACCAAATATATGGCACGTCCTCGTGCCATGAATTAGCAATAGGCTTCTTGGTTTTTTTCTCGATGAGGCTACAAGGGTATCAACAAGTTTATCTGATAAAGGAATAGCTTGAGCATGAGGGTTTGGGTGGAGTAACAGTCCCTAGATCAAGAGTCTTCTTGCTAGTCTTGATTGTAAGATGAGGGTTTGCAAATTCGTAAATGAACTCATCCCATGTTTTCTCTTGTTTTTCCAACTCGGCTAAGACAAGTAGTTTGATAAGGTCGTGGTGAAATAGGTTGTTATGGGGATTGGTTACATCCTTCCTCACTTGGGAAGACATCTTCTCTAGACTCTTCAAGAAGTAAAAGGGACAGTTACAATGGCTTATTGAACTGAAAGTGAGCTAATAATCGAAATTGAAAGGCTTTAAGGACCGAATATCTACCTTCACATGTAATCATTCTGGTGATGACTATGAGAGGGTTGATTAACTCATATTTTATCCACTCCATGGAGTATCCCTTAGCTCCAGAGATGTTCTGAAATTCAGTTTTGAAAACCCTGTTATAGCTTGCTCTTGGCAACTGGTGGTGGTTAAATCAGTGGTCTCCAACTCTTGGGATCTTTGTGGCTGAGGCAATTGATTCCTCAGAGGCCATGAACATAGTGAATAGGAGTTGAGGCAGGCTAAGAGTGTTCCATTGTTGTTGATTTTTCCACCATGCTCACTCAGTCCACTTGCATAGAACATGTAATCTCAAACCTACAATGAACAACCTATAACAAAAATAAACCAATAGAGTGGTCTGTTAAGGACATATACAACAATTTATAGCACATAGGAGTTTAGCACTTCAAAATAAAATGAATGTTGATGTAATAACCTATATCGTGAAAATAATACAAAATTTTATAAAGATTTACTTCTTTAGGCAATGATCATTTGTCAACTCATGAACCCCTCCCCCACACCTAAGTATTGTGACACCTCACAATCAAAAGTATAGGAAACCAGTCAGTTCTCCCGATAGCTGAAGATTTACAGTTTGTAAAGTGTAAAGATACATTTCATATATTGGTCTGACGAGACGGTTAGAAGATGGCCCCACCTATAGGATAAGATATCCTATATATAGATAAGATAATATAGGAAAGAGAGTTTCAAGATAGTATTAAAGTTATTTCCCAATGGAAATTGTATGAGATTCATTAATCTTAGCTTAAACACACATACTTCATGCTAGCTTTGTCTGCAAGTAATGTCGTACATCAGGACAAGTTTAAATTTATTATTTATTTTTGGTAGATTACCATCCTCGCTAGGTAGAATGCCCCATTGCCAGCAAGCTTGTTCAGTACTCCAGCAGGTTTACCTAGTCATACAACATGCCGGTACCCGTTGCCAGTAGACCTGTTAAGTTTCCCGGCAGGTTAGCCTCTTAAACCCTCAAAGACTGGCCCTCCATCCTTTAAGATTTTAGTATAAGATTGCTTATGCAAGAAGATGGGGGAACAACTCTGAAAACAACTTTTTCTTTCTCTTTTTTTTCAATTGGGATGGTATTTATGTTAGAGGATGAATTTCCGTTATATTACTTAGTGATTGTCCCGATGTAAGGTGTACTTAAGAAGACGTGGCCTATCTAAAGATATGATATAATCAAGCTATTTAGTGTGTAGTGGATGGTACCATTGAGAAAGAACATAAAGGTATCTCTAGTCTCAACTTACTTTCTTCTTTTGTAAGTTATTGTGATGTTTCCATGACTAACTGCTAATTAGACCTCCTTGTTACTCTTTGATAAGGACACTTGACTCACTTACTCAGGTTTCTTGGAAAAACTGTACGAGAGACCTCTAAGCTTGATGATTACAGTGTCACTTCCTTATATAGTGGTGAAGGTTCAAGAGAAACTCTATTTAAGATGCCTTGAGAAAAATAAGATGAAAGTCTTTGCAAAAACATGGCTAATCACAACAAGTCATTATTCATTTGATGCTTAGCAGACAACAAGGTTTAAGTATAGCAATGTTTTGAATAAAAATTCTTCTTTTATATCTCCTTGAAACTGTCTACTCCTGGTGAAATAAATACCTACAGAGATCTCTAAAACTGTTTACAAAAACCACACTCTAAAATATAATAAAATAATGAGATCAATGAGATCAATTCATAGGAACATGTATCTCATAGTTCTTAAAAAAAAATGTAAAATGAGGTTGCATTAGACTCTAAGCTAAACTAACAATATGCAGCTTTTATTTACTATCCTACCCTACCTAAAAAGAAAGGGAAAATCTTTATTCAAGTGTAAGAACTCTTCCAATGTAACCATGTGCGGAGAAAGATAAGAAACATACTCATATCCATGTATGAAAAATTTACCGCAATGATTACCTGGATATGAAGAACCAACCAACCTACTTGTTTTGGCATCAGAAGTTGTTGAAGAAGAGAATATTTTTGTGGCCTGATGACCTCTTGAAACCAAATTTCAATGTAATCTTGATGTTCATCAAAAATAATTTCTATGCTCTCCTTCATCATGCTATGCATATCCTCTTCTTCTTGATGATTGATTTTTGAAGTACATAAAGGACCTGCTGAGATGGATGTTGAGAACTCCTCAATATTAGGTCTTAATGATTTCTCTCCATTAGATGTAGTCCATAATTTTTCAGCTTCCTTCGCATTTTGGCAAGGAAAATCATTTTGTAGCTCATAGGACCTTGACTCTTCTAATATTTCCGGAGAGGTAGACAAGTTCTTGGCTGCTGCCAAAATATGTTCTCTTAAAAAGAAGAAATCCCAGCTGCTGCTAGGATTTGAGAAAGTTCCCTCAAGCTAATGGTTGCTTTTGAGTTCATCTTACCATTTGATAAAACTTGGTTCACACAAAGATGATGTCTAAAAATTTAGGATCTCCTGATGGTGGTGTAGAAGCAAAGGTTGTATTGTTTGGTTCTGTGGAAGGCTCGAGTGGTCTTGCCTCCTATCTCAATATTACTGGTGCTTCAATTTTTTGTTCTATAGTGCTCCATGTTTTAGCCTCTTTTAGAGACCGCTTTAGCTCTTTGGGTTGAGCTAGCTCCTGTTTTTCGGTATTGGTCTGTAGAGCTTATGAGTGGAATGTTCCTTCACCCAAAAAGGTCGGAGGGAACCTTGGTTGTAAGGTCTAATTTAGATTTAACGTATCTACCTTTTGGGTCTCTAGGCCTATTCATGAAAGTAAACAAAAACAAAAGGAAAAACTACCATTAGGTTTGGGGGAACCTGCTATAGCAGATGCGCAGGTTCTTACCTCTGATCTTAAAGTTCCCCCACCACCAATCTAATGCTAAGGTCTAGGAATGATCTATTTCCTAACTACTTCTTACCTTAAGACAACTCCCCCACAACGACACCAAAAATGATGGGTGATATATATGCACTAAAAAAACACTAAAAACCATCAATTAAATTATCAACCCGGGGTAAGTAAACTTAGAGTTGTAGAAAAATATATGCCAAAGGTAGAAGGGTTGGTAGGAGTATAGTCTAACTAATGAAAGAAACTATCTAAGGCTTATCTACTCAAGCAAACCTATCTAATTTGCAAACCCAACTAAGCAACTTGAAACTAGGTAACCTAAGTACTTTTGGGCCAAGGATCGATGGATAGTTCCTAAGAAAGCAAGTAAAACCCTATGTAAAGCAAACTAGTTTAACAATAAGCAAAAGCAAACTACTAAGCATAATAAGCAAATGACAAAAGCAAAATTCTTTAACTTGCCAACCTACATTCAATGAGCAACTACCCTATGAAAGTAAATAAATAAGCAAGTAAGCAAAAGCACCAATCTAACCTATTAAAGAAAATAGACAAGTAAGCAAAGACACCTAACTAACCTACTGAATAAAAGGACAAGTAAGCAAAGGAACCTAACTAACCTACTAAAGCAAAAGACAAGTAAGCAAAGACAACTAACTACTACAAGTAAAACTTCTCATTGAACAACTATCTAGCCTAAGAGGCAAGTGAACTAAATGCCTAATGAAAAACTATTTCTAATGTGTGAAAGGAAATCTAAATGCTCAATGCAATGCATCAAAGGAAATCTATTCTATTGAAAGCAATAAAGATTAACAACTAATTCTTAATCTATGATAAGCAAACTACTATCTAATCTATCAAAGCAAAGTATATCTATCCTACAACAACAAATAAGACTTTTGTCTAAACTATGAAAGCAAGAAACTATCTCTTCTATGAAAACAATAAATTGTTTTCTAATCTATGAAATTCAAATACATTCTATACTAATATAAGCAAAATTATACTATACTAAATTCAGTCATTAACTACAACTTGAAATTGCAATCTAAATCTAAGAAAGAAATTACATAGCATAAACTAAACTAGCTCTATCTTAACAATTCAAAATGTAATAAGGAAAATGCTTAAAACATAAATTAAAGCATGACAAAGTAAACTGATGAATAAATTAATCAACAACTAATTAAGAAAAATCTAATTAACAATTGAATAGGAAATAAAAACTAAAACTAACCCTATCCATCCACCGAAGCCTTGGTTAAAGAAAACATAAACTAAAACTTTGTTCTACTCTGTTTTAATTCTTATTTTAAATCAAATTTCAAAAGCATGAATAAAATGTAATCTAATATCTACTTGCACACGGGGTTAGTAGATGAATTTGCAAATTCGTCTCTAATCTACGATATTAATGCATTCTAACACACTCCATCATTCTAACATGAAAAAGGGAATTAAAACAATTTAAACTACAACAACAAACTAATTAATAAACTGATAATGCATGTACAAGAAATAAAGAGACAAATAAATCATAAAATGCATGAACAACACACACAGAGTTACCAGACTGCTGGTGGGCCCCCCAGCAAGTCGTGGTCACTCTCTAAAAGCACACCACAAACTCAGCAGGTCAAATTCACCATAAAAACCCAAAAACGTAGTTTTGGCATAATCTGGCAATGTAAAAACTCAAAACAGAGAAAAAATGAATTTGTCTCTAATACATTGGCTCTTCTACTTGGTTAACAATCTTCTAATCATCCTAGTGGTATTTATAATGTTTACATGCCAAGTGGTTGGCCATAGGAGGTTCGAACCACTTCTAGAATTGGTAAATTTCATTAATGGTGCCCTAACTGCCGAAACATAGTGAGCCAATAATCACCCTCTTTGAACAACTGAAACTGAGTTGGCTAGAGCTCAGTAGCTGGAGGGGACAATTATGAACAAAACCCACGTGCTCGATTTTCCCATCACTGGCCGCCAATACCATAACTGCCAAGTCACCCTACATTTTTGTGCAGGAAGAGGTGTTGGACGGAGTGCCGGATCAAGTATCAGAACGAGTACTGGAAGGAGGGTCGGCTCAAGTGTCGGAACTAGAAATGTAGTGCATTTTTGCCCTTTAACACTAGAAAAATGTGAATTATCTCTTGGAAATCATAAAACATGATGAATTATACTTGATACAATCATTAAACATGAATTATACGTACCTTGTGCTGATCATACCATTTTATCATGAAATTCTTCAAAAAACTCCTTTAAAATATGAAAAACACATATGTACATGTGGAAAAAGTGTATAATAACCGTCATAAAAGTGATCATATCTCGGGCCCAACACAAAGTTTGCTCTGGAAAAAGGGATCATGATCAAGTACTCTGCAAATTACTACCCTCGGGGAATCGGTGTGGCAGAGTCAACTAATAACAACTTGGTAAGAATTTTGAAGAAGATGGTTATAGATAACCAAAGAAATTGGCACAAACAACTCCATAATGCTCTATGGGTCGATAGAGTCACGCCCAAGGAAGCTGTCGGGAATTCCCCATACTCTCTGGTCTACGAACAGGAAGCCATCCTCCCAAACGGGCTTTATCTACCATCTCTCCAATTGGCCCAAGATTCCAATGAGGAACCCTCATTGGCCATGCAACATAGGATCGAAACTCTGCTCATGTTGGAAGAATAAAGAGAAAAGGCTAGGTCGAAATTCCTAGCTCATCAGCAGATAGTGAAACGATGGTTTGATAAGCATAAGGCTAAAGAAAAGAACTTTGAGGTAGGAGACTTAGTGTTGAAGTGGGACAAAGGAAACAAACCAAAGGGAAAACATTTTAAGCTTCAAAGCCTATGGCTTGGACCTTTCCAAGTGGCCGAGAAAATTGGGGCAGGTACCTATCGATTGCAGAAACTGAGAGGGGAACCTGATGCCCTTCCGGTGAATGGTCAAGCCCTAAAATGATACTTTCATTAATAAATAATATATATATATATATATATATATATATATATATATTATTTTGTAATATATGCAGGTATGAATAAATGTGTGCCCATTATGAACCAGAGATTTTTCATTCGCCCAGTGAATCGCCATTTGTTGAGTACTCAACACACCCTAAAAAATTCTGTGACCATTTACTTTTTGGGGTACCACTCTATCTTCGGCTTGGACTGCTATCACTTCAGTATGAAAATGACGCCTTCACTTATCTCATATGTTCCATGATTGAATTGATTAAAATTTTCTTGTGTACAACAAAGAACCTTCTTAACTCTGAAAGAGACTTAATTTCTACTCAAGGAATCGACAACCCAGGATTTTCCCTCGACTCTCTTGAGAAATTTGGCATCGGCGAAAGATAAAGGTGATGAAAATCATTTGGAAATTCAAAGTAGCCGAGTGCCGACCTTCATCGTCGTCGGCCAATGAGAGCGTTTCTTTCCTACGAATAAACCTCGATAAGGATTTTGCTGAAGACCAATCCATTCATTTTCGGCAGAAAGGTGTAATAGTATGCACCGCGCGAAAGGAAGGGTGTCACCGCCGAACTCTGACCCCAGATATGTTTTCGGCATTAAATACATTACAATGTGTAAATCGAGGAGGAGGCACAAAAATCGAGGCTGTGAGTATACAACAAGAGGAGGCACAAAAATCGAGGCTATGAGTATACAACAAGATTGACACGATTGTTTATGCTAGTTTTCTAAAGTTTTCTATTATGTTCCGTATTGATTCTCTTGGCACAAGTTTTCATACATTTATGTGTTTGTTTGTGGAGGTTTAGGTCGTATTGGTCATACAATCAAGGAATATTCCCTAGTTACAGTCTGGTACAGTTTGTATTGAGGGATGACTTGCTGAAATGAGAGATATTCTATGTTGTAATGTTGATGCTAATTGTTGTTGTATAACTCTCATTTTCCTTGAGAAGAATAAAGAGATTTTTATCCTCAAATCTATCCCTAATTTCTTGTGTAATTTTCAAGTGGTAATGCTCAGATTTTGTGCCAAATGTGATTTATTGTATGTTGTTAAGAGTTATTTCCACTACCATTTTATTTCAGAACTTGTCTAGTAGTGTTTCTACTCATAAAGAACAGTTGTGTGGTTGTTAGTGATTTATAAGAGTTTGAAGTCTATGTTAGACTAATTGTTTATTTTGAGATAAATACATTTTTTCAACATGGTATCAAAGTAGGTTCTCTGAATTTTAGTGGAAAGCTTTGGCACTTAGGACAACAAGTAATTTGCTAGAACATTTGCTTGAAGAAGGGAGAAGAGTTTCTTTCTCAGGTGGACAAAGATGACTTCCAACATTAGGTTTAAAGACAGGTTGGAGGGGATCTCCAACTACCTGCACTAGAAGGTTAGAATCAACATTGTTCTCAAGGAGAACAAATTGTGGTCATTTCCAAACACCATTGTGCATGTACTTGATTAAGATACCATAGCTCTTGATGTTCATGAGGTGAAGGAAGCCAAGACTCAGAGAATCATCTTGGATGGGGTCAAAGACCACCTTATTCCACACTAGGCTAAGAAGAAGACAACCAAAGAAATTTGGGATGCACTGAAAATTTTGTATGAGGCAAAGAATGAGAACCGAAAAATGGCTCTCCAAGACAAGCTCCATATTGCTAGGATGGCCAAAGGAGAGATTGTGGCCACCTACCTCACCTGGGTTGCACAGGTGAAGGATGAGTTGGAAGTTGTTGGAGAAGTTATTCCTGACTCAGAGTTGGTGTGGATATCCCTCAAAGGCTTCACTAAGGAGTGGGAGGTTTTCATCAAGTGTGTGGTGGGGAGAGAGAAGCTCCCTGACTAGAGTAGATTGTGGGATGATTTTACACAAGAGGAGATCTAGGAGGGTTCTTAGGAAAAGGAAATGGATGGTACAGACAAAAAGAATGTTTCTCTTATGGAAAAGAGCAATGAGAAGAAGAACGACATGAGAAAGGTGAGATGCTTTGCATGTCACAATACTAGCCACTATGCTAGTCAGTGTCCGAACAAGAAGAAGTCGAAACCAAAGGTGTTAGCATCAACAGAGATTGAAGAGTTTGTTGAGAGATATGAGAGTGATTTCTCTCTCATGACTGGTCCTGTGGGAAGTGGGTGCCTAGTGTTCGAGGAAATTGAGTTGTGGTTTGTGGAAAGTGGAGCTTCTCGGCACATGACTGGGTTGAAGTCATTTTTTCTCAATCTTACAGAGATAGAATCAGACTACAAAGTGAATTGTCGAGCCAACCCACAACTTGTAGTTAAGGGGGTTGGTAGGGCTAGATTCTAACTAGATTCAGGAGTTTTTCTGGAGGCTTATGAGGTATTTTATATTCTAGAGTTGACTGTTAACTTTCTCTCGGTGTCATCTTTGGATGAGAGTGGATTTGGAGTTTTCTTCTATGGTGGACATGTGTTTTTATATCATGTGGGAGAAACTGCTAACACAAAAATGATGCTTGGTGTCAGGTATGAGGGCCTGTACAGGTTATTGGAGTTCAGTGGATTTCTGGAATTAGATAATGTGTCGGAGAGTGGGCAGGTTACATGGGAGAGAGAGTTTATACCGAGGACTTGGTCCTCCTTCTGGACTCTCAGAGGAATCAATAGGCATGAGTGGACATAGTGGATTCTCAAGGGAGTGTATTGTCTCCTAGGATCATGTCTTCAGTTCATGGAAGAGAAGAGGTAGAAACAAAGGATTCCAATGCAGTGGGAGTAGTGGCTTCATGTTCAGAGGGAGCAGAGACATCTAGTACAGGGGGAGAAACTATGGCAGCTGATGCGATGGAGAAATATTCAGGTGGTGGTACCATAAGTACCTCTCTTACTAAGAGGGAGTGTTAGAATTTGGTAGCTCAGAGGTACTTCTGCATTGGTGATGCTCAGCATGCGGAAGTGAAGGAGCACACTTTCTCCCTAGTGACTTTATAATATGTTTTTATAAAGTAACTTTATTAAGTGATTTTATAAAGTTGGGTATTTTAATTTTTTAATGTAAAATTGTCTTTATGATGTTATGGGTAACTTTAGTGACTTAAGTGACCTCAACGGATGATTAAGTTGTGATAGTTGATGTCATGAGGGAAAGATCTAATCTTGACCGTCAATCTCATTAGAAGACCAAGGGTTAGGGAAGTTAAATTTCAAAATTGATTAAAGGAATCTCATGAGGGAGAGGGAGCTCACATGTTTGAGGGGAGTGAGAGAAAGTTGAAGAGGCACAAATTTCTACAAGAGTTCTTTGCTTGGAGGAAAGAATTACAACAAAAGGGACTTGGTACGCATCTCTAGGAGAGGGATTGGCACACAGTCCAAGTAGGATTTGAAGCATTCAATAGTCCATACAACAACTACATTAGAGGTCGTACAACAATTTTTTATGTCCGTACAACAAGAGGAGGCACAAAAATTGAGGCTATGAGTATATAGTAAGATTGGAATGATTTTCTATGCTAGTTTGCTGAAGTTTTCTATTATGTTCCGTACTAATTCTATTGGCACAAGTTTTCATACGTTTCTGTGATTGTTTGTGGAGGTTTGATGGTTGTTCTAGGTCTTATTGGTTGTACATTGAAGGCAATATACCTTAGTTACAGTCTGGTACAATTTGTATTGAGGGATGACTTGCTGAAATGAGAGATATTTTGTGTTGTAATGCCGATGCTAATTGTTGTTGTATAACTTTGATTTTCCTTGAGTAGAATAAAGATCTTTTAATCCTCAAATATGTCCCTAATTTCTTGTGTATTTTTCAAGTGGTAATGCTTAGATTTTTGTGCCAAATGTGATTTAATGTTTGTTGTTAAAGAGTTATTTCCTCTGCCATTTTTTTCCAGAACTTGTCTAGTAGTGTTTCTACTCATAAAGAAAAGTTGTGTGGTTGTTAGTGCTTTATAGGATTCTTAAATATATGTTAGAATAATTGTGTATTTTGAGATAAATACATTTTTTCAACATGGTATCAGAGAAGGTGCTTTGAAGTTCAGTGGGAATCTTTGGCACTTGGGATAGTAAGTGATTTGTTGGAGCATTTTCTTGAAGAAGGGAGGGTAGGTTCTTTCTCAGGTGGAAAAATATGACTTCCAACATCAAGTTTGAAGATATGTTGGAGGGGATCTCCAACTACCTACAGTGGAAGGTTAGAATCAACAATTTTCTCAAGGAGAACAAATTGTGGTCGTTTGCAAACACCATTGTTCCTGTAGCTACTTTAGATCCCATAGGTCTTGATGTTCATGAGGTGAAGGAATCCAAGACTTAGAGAATCATCTTGGACAGGGTCAAAGACCACCTTATTCCACACTTGGCTGAGAAGAAGATAGCCAAAGAAATGTGGGATGCACTCAAAATTTTATATGAGGAAAAGAACGAGAACCAAAAAACGGCTCTTCGAGACAAGCTCCATAGTGCTAGGATGGCCAAAGGAGAGAGTGTGGCCACCTACCTCACCTGGGTTTCACGGGTGAAGGATGAGTTGGCAGCTATTGAAGAAGGTATTACTGACTCAGATTTGGTGTGGATAGGCCTCAAAGTCTTCACCAAGGAGTGGGAGGTTTTCATGAAGTGTGCAGTGGGGAGAGAGAAGCTCCCTGACTGGAGAAGATTGTAGGATGATTTTATGCAGGAGGAGATCTGGGAGGGGTCTTAGGAAAAGGAAATGGATGGTGCAGATGACAAGAACGTTGCTATTGTGGGAAAGATAAATGAGAAGAAGAAGGACATGAGAAAGGTGAGATGCTTTGCATGTGACAACACTGGCCACTACGCTAGTCAGTGTCTGAACAAGAAGAAGAAGAAGTCGAAACTAGAGGTGTCAGCACCAACATAGATTGCAGAGTTTGTTGAGAGATATGAGAGGGAGTTCTCTCTCATGACTGGTCCCGTGGGCATTGGGTGCCTAGTGTTCAAGGACATTGAATCGTGGTTTGTAGATAGTGGAGATTCAAGGCACATGACAGGGTTGATACCAGTTTTCCTCAATCTTACAGAGATGGACTCATATTGCAAAGTGAATTGTAGAGCCAGACCACAACTTTTTGTAAAGGGGGTTGGAAGGGTTAGATTCCAACTAGATTCAGGAGGTTTTCTAGAGGTTTCTGAGGTATTGTATATTCCAGAGTTGACTATTAACTTTCACTCAGTGTTAGCTTTGGATGAGAGTGGATTTGAAGTTCTCTTCTACGGTGGACATGTGTTTTTATATTCTGTGGGAGCAACTGCTGACACAATAGTGATGCTTGGTGTCGGGTATGAGAGATTTTATAGGTCGTTGGGATGACCTATGTTGGGGTCTAGTGGATTTATGGACTCATATTTTGTGTTGGAGAGTGGGCAGGTTGCACGAGAGAGAGAGTTTATATCGGTGACCCAGTCCTCTTCCCATACTCTCAGAGGACTCATTAGGAATGAGTGGACACAGATGGATGCCTAGGAGAGTGTGGAGTCTCCTAGGAGCATATCTTTAGTTTGTGGAATAACAGAGGTAACAACAGAGGCTTCTAGTCCAGTGGGAGTAGTGTCTTTCTACTTAGAGGGAGCAGAGACTTCTAGTACAGGGGGAGAAGCTATAGAAACTGATGAGATGGAGACAGATTCTGGTGGTTGTACCAAAAGTAACTCTCTCGCTAAGAGGGAGTGTTATAATTTGGTAGCTCAGAGGTACTTCTACATTGGTGGCGCTCAACATGTTGAAGTGACCGAGCACACTTTATCCCTAGTGAATTTATAATACGTTTTTATAAAGTAACTTTATAAAGTTGGGTATTTTAATTTTTTAATGTAAAAGTGACTTTATGATGTTATGGGTCACTTTAGTGACTTAAGTGACCTCAACGAATGATTAAGTTGTGACTGTTGATATCATGAGGGAAAGATCTAATCTTGATCATCAAGCTCATTCGAAGACCAAGGGTTAGGGCAGTTACATTTCAAAATTGATTAAAGGGAGCTCATGAGGGAGAGGGAGGGCGCAATTTTGAGGAGGGTGAGAGGAAGTTGAAGAGGAATGACTTTCTAGAAGAGTTCTTTTCTTGGAGAAAAGAGCTACAACAAAAGAGACTTGGCATGCATCCCTAGGAGAGGGATTGCCATGCAGTCCAAGGAGCATTTGCAGCATTCAATAGTCCATACAATAGCTACAATAGAGGCCATACAATAGTGTTTGATGTATGTACAACAAGAGGAGGCACATAAAGTGAGGTTGTGAGTATACAAGAATATTGACACGATTTTCTATGCTAGTTTGTTGAAGTTTTCTATTTTGTTCCGTACTGATTCTCTTGGCACAAGTTTTCATACATTTCTGTGATTGTTTGTGGAGGTTTGTTGGTTGTTCTGGGCCGTACTGGCCATACAGTCAAGGTAATCTACCCTAGTTATAGTCTGGTACAGTTTGTATTGAGGGATAACTTGCTGAAATGAGAGATATTTTGTGTTGTAATGCTGATGCTAATTGTTGTTGTATAACTCTGATTTTCCTTGAGCAGAATAAAGATTTTTTTATCCTCAAATATGTACCTAATTTCCTGTGTAAATTTCAAGTGGTAATGCTCTAATTTTTGTACCAAATGTGGTTTATTGTCTATTGTTAAAGAGTTATTTTTGTTGCCATTTTATTTCAGAACTTGTCTAGTAGTGTTTCTACTCATAAAGAACAGTTGTGTGGTTGTTAGTGCTTTATAGAAGTCTGAAATCTAGGTTAGACTATGTGTTTATTCTGAGATAAATACATTTTTTCAACAAATAGAAAAAAAACATGCATGCATTATTAACATATTTATGTGGATTGTGATAATTATGAGTTGTTGCAAAAATGAACAACATACAAAGCTATCTATTTTGTATATATGTAAAAGAAAACAATCAACAACCCATATACTTATAGTATTTTGTTACTATTTACATATCTTTGTACATGTAATAATTATCGTAAATAAGTCCATGATGTTTAGTGAAGTACACATTACATTGCATTATCTCGACAAAATCCATAATATTTCCATTATAATTATACATTAATAATTCCATATGATATTCTTATTTGATTATGCAATTGTTGATATCCCTTTGGTGATGAAGCATACTTTGCTCATGAACAACATAATATTTCTTCTTTGAAAAATGATTGAGGTTTAGAAAATACGATGTTTATCCATACACCCTCTTGTTAAAATGTGAGTTGTATTTCCATATAGTCATAAATCATGTATAGTATATTAGAAATTAATCTTCTTGATGAGCATATAATAATATTTGACCATACTTTTATGCACTTGCACTTTTGTATATGTTGTACTAATATTTCCTATGACTATTGTTTTTAGGAAATTGGAAAATATTGTTACTCTTAAATTGTTAGGTTTGTAACACATTTAAATTGTCACGTTTGTGACACGTGAAAAATAGAGAAATAATTTTGTTAGGTTAAATAAATAGAATATGATTTTTTTTTAATGATATTCATAGATTTTTCGATTAGCCTTATGTTAATGGGAGGATATTTAAGCATACAATCAAATCTGACTTCTATTTTCTTCATACAATTGTTAGTATTTGTTGTGATGTTGTGATGGAAATTCTATAGAGCATTTTAAATTGCATAACACTAAACATTTTAAGATACATTCATTTTAAATCTTAACCAATTAAGGAGAGTTTTGAATTTTATATAATCATAATTGAGGCAGACATAGATGTTCCCCTTTATAACAATTTTCTCAATTAATTGAAAAAGAATAAAACAAATTACAAGCCAAAAGTATATTTAATCATATCTTATAATATGTGATATGCTATAAAATTTGCTCCACTTTGCTATTCGGTTAACATCTTGATCTTTAAATTTCATGTCATGCTATATTAATTTGAAAATCATTCCAAACAATGCACGCTATAAATTTTATCCCATTCACATGTACTACATAACAAAATCTCCTTTGTATCTAAGATAATTACAATGTCCCTCGTGATGGTTCTGCTATTGCGTGAATGGTGCTCTTGCATAATAATGTACTATTTCTTTAATATTTAGACTTAGTTTTCTTGAATTTTTTTTATATATATATCTTTTTAACTTTGCTGGTTTCTATTGTCATTTTGTGCCTTTGTTGTAAAGAATTTGCATTTAAACAAAGGCTGCGTCCACCCAAAAAAAATATGTTCTCCTTTTGTTGAGGCATTTGTCATTTACTATAAGTAGTTGCTTATAAATAATATTTTAGCTTACTTGGTGTTGAGTGGATATGAATATAGGTAGCACATATTATTTTATAAATTCCTCTCTTGTTGGTCGAGCCTTTTTGCGCATTCTTTCTATGAACCCATCTTTATCTATTGAACCAAATCGATCGGAAACGAGAGAGAAGTAGATTTGTATATGATAGAAGGATAAGACGAGTGAATGCCTGGACTTCAAGATCACATTCGGTTCAAGGTTGCATTCTAGTGCACCCGATGTTGTTGCGGTGAAAACAAAAGAGTATTTATATATCACTCAAGGTTGTCGCCTCGATGCAGCTCGCCGTATCAAATAGCTCTAATGTCCTTGAGGGTTTTGGAGCTGCGCCTGGAACCGGGTAAACTCGATCGACTCTCTACTAGTTGTTGTTTACTTAACTCGTTAGTTGTTGAACTCGTGGGTCAGTGAACAACCTTCCTATGTGTTGGCAGGTACTTGTTGTTTCTGGGTCGGGCCCATTGAGAGTTATTTTCATAACTCTTATATCTACAGCTACCACAAGTGAAGCATGATTGGGTAATACGCCAAAAGGAAATATACAATAAAATTGATGATCTTTCCATGAATTTGTAAGTGCAAGTTTTAAATAATTATATCAATGTAAATTTCATTTTTATGTTATTTTTCTTGTTCTAATTAAAAGTTTAGATATTACAAAATAGGCAAAATTAGATATTGCAAAGTAAATAACACTAGACATTGATTTAATATTAAGTTTTGTAATTTCAACAAATAGTATGTAATTAATTTTATAACATATTAAACTAAACATCATATTTCTTATGTTCTTATGGGATAGATAACATCCACATAGTTGGGAGAAAAAAGTGAGCTATGGTGGGAGGAGTTAGTTAAGAAGTAGGGTTAGGATTCAACTCTTTGGTGTAAGCTGAGGGGTTTTCAAGCATTCAAGGATTTAGTTAGGAGTGATAGATTAGCAATGGTGACAGAGGATTTAGGTGTAATAGTTGAAGTGGCTAAAGAGAAGGAGAAAAATAAATCGTTTAAGGAGGTGGTGGTAGGCAAGACCAACAAGTCTCCAAGAGACGTCATAATGGCAGGGATAGATATTAGTCTTCCCAGATCTTACCAACTTGTCACTGCAACAGGGACAACAACAAACCCGACATGAGACTAAAAAATGGTTTTCTGGCTAAAAATGTGGAGAACCTGAGGTACGAGGTCACATCTCCATTGATTGGGAACTACATTCAGTACATGAAGGACCACACAATTATTGGGAAATTCATGGGAATTTGGCCCTTGGGAAAAGCACTGATGGTATCGATAAAATCGAGATGGAAAGTCAAAGGGGACATAGACCTTAAGCTGGGGTCCAAAGGTTTCTTCACGGTAATATTTTCTTGCACTTAAGACAAAAATAAAGTCTTTGATGAGGGACCATATTTATTTAATTCAACAGGGCTCCACCTGAGGTATTGGATAGAACGTTTCTCCCCGGAGAAAGAGGACTACACAACAACTCCAGTATGGATCAAATTATATTCCTTACCTCAAGAATTTTTGCATCTGGAAACACTAGAAGGGATACGAAATACTCTTGGATCTTTTGTCAAACTTTCTGAGATCACAAAAATGACAAGGTATAATTATTACACAGGGATTTGTGTTCATATGAATG
The DNA here is from genome assembly GCA_000966675.3 of Picea glauca. Taxonomy (NCBI): domain Eukaryota; kingdom Viridiplantae; phylum Streptophyta; class Pinopsida; order Pinales; family Pinaceae; genus Picea; species Picea glauca. The sequence goes on along the minus strand of JZKD02S1761127.1, from coordinate 826,198 downwards.
TGGAAAAATTCTTCTCAGAATGAATCATTATTTCCTTCCAAGAATAAGAATGGGTTCAGACCATAGATTATGAGCACATTCCATTTAGATGCAGGAAGTGCCATGAACACGACCACGTATTCAGAGACTTCCCACAAAACACAACACAAACTACTAATAAAGGAAAAAAATAGGTGGTCATGGAAGTATTCGTCAAGATCCCCAACAAAATAAAAGCGGTCTGAAAAGGAAACAAGCCCATAAGGAAAACCTTAAAGAAGGACTTGAACAATTTCCAGATCTTAGCATCGAAATATAACAAGGTGGAAAACATCGAGGGAGAGCATCCAGAAACAAAGAAAGGAAATGAGGCAGATAAATTAACAGAAGTCAAGCAAGAAGAGATCGAAAAATGACATCACATGGATCAAAGAATATTAATCCCATCAATGGTGGCCAATGAAATCAATATGAAAGATTCGAAGGAGAACGAAGGTTCTCAAGAAGATACGAAGAAGGAGGATACCACTCAGAACTTAGAGCTTGAAGACATGGAAGTAGATATCAAGGCTCTAATAGTAATCCATGGGGAGAAATAGGTTAATAATATGCATGTTAGACAACTACACAAGATTGAAAGGGACTTATTCAAAGGAAAGAGCAAGGGATTAACTCGGGAAAATCCAACCTCAACCTTAGGAAACTTAGAAATTGAATCGAATCCTTGAAGACCCAAAAAAAACTAGGGGGAGAGGAAAAGAAGATGAAACACAAGCCCGATAAACAGGTCTTAGAAGAAACATGAACACTTATAATCAAATCCAGTGAGGTCGTGGGACTACTAGAAAGTTACTTCTTACCCCAAACCAATTGTTAAATATGAGAATATTTTCCTAGAATATGAGGGGATTGAATGCTTTATCCAAACATAGAATTCTCAAGAAAAAAATAGATCAAGAAAAAGAAAATATAGTAATTTTTCAAGAAACTAATTGTGATAACAACAATATGGGAAAATAGAAAAAAAAAATATGCAAACAATGTGAAGTCGTATGCATCGAAGTTGAAGGAGATTCAGGGGGGATAAACCACCTATGAAAACCAAATAATGTTAAGGTGGAATTGGTGTCCCACTCCAATAGAATAATTATGATCTCAAATAAGAAATTAGGATTGGATGAGAAAGGCTATGTGTCTAATGCTTATGGTCCCCTGATTCCTACAGCTAAAAGGGACATCCTAAAAAATATCACAAACCTAGGTCTACTATTGAAATATCAACAATGGGTATTAGGAGGAGACTTCAACTTAATAACATCTTTGCAAGACAAGAAAGGAGGATTGTGCCATTTTTTTACAGAGAATTAAACCTTCAGGGAATTAGTAGATCATTTATGGCTTATTGACATCATTCTATCAGGGGGATGATACACTTGGAGTAATAGGAGAGGAGGAAAAAAAACATAAAGTAGAACAATTGGATAGATTTATGGTCTCATAAACCTTGTACCAAGAGAGACAAGCCATATCGATGGACATTCAACCCTTTTATGGATCATACCATTGTCCCATCTCTCTTAGATGGGACATTTGTATAACCCTTCACCCTAATCCTTTCATATTCGAAACAATCTAGACCCGACACCCATAATTTATGTAGAGAATTATAGAATGGTGGTTGGAGAACCAAGATATTTATGGAACAAAGATGTATCAATTTTAGAAAATATTTTAGCACACCAAAACATTCCTCAAGAAATGGAATAAAGAGGTTTTCTGGAACATCTGAGAAGAAAAAATAAAACTGGACGTAGAGATGGAGAGAATTCAAGAACGAATAACCCAGGAAGGACACTCCTCGGAGCTCCGGAGTAAGGAAATCCAACTTCTCCTATAGATTAATGAGCGATACATTAAATAAGAGATCATGTTCCGCCATAAATCTTGAGTCCATTGGTTCAAGGAGGGGGGACAAGAACACTAAATTTTTCCATAGCTCCTTACTCAAGAGAAGGAATTAATATTGGATAGATTCCCTACATGAGGAAGGTGGGGAGACTCTATAAAGGCATGAGGATATTGAAAAGAACTTGATAATCCACTATAGCAACTTGGTATATGAACCAGATGTGGACAAGAGGGAGGCCACGAACTATATTAAGAGGGTGATCCAAAAATCGGTCTCTCTGGCTCACAACTGCAGTATTATGTGAAGTATGATCATGGAGAAGGTTGAAGAGATAGTCAAATAATTTCCAATGGGGAAAGTGTCGGGCCCGAATGGATTCACGAAGGACTTCTTCCAAACTTGCTGGAACATTATCGACAAAGACCTTTGGTCAATTGTAGAAGAGTCTAGATCCTCCATATCAGTCTTGCGGGATTTCAATGCCACCTTTCTTACCCTGATTTCTAAAGAAAGGGAAGCAAATTTAGCAGACAAGTTTCAACCTATCTCTTTATGCAATGTAATTAAAAAATTATCACTAAAATCATACTAAATAGACTCAAGCCTCTCTTTTAGGAAATCATTTCTCTTGAGAAAGGAGGATTTGTAGATGGTTGTCAAATTATTGATGGGATAATTATGTCTCGTGAAGCCATTCACTCTCTAAAAACTAGTAGAAAACCAAGAATGATCTTAAAACTCAACCTAGACAAATATTATGATAGAATAAATTGTTATTTTCTGAAATAAATATTGGGGGCATTTGGTTTTGAGTCCTCATGGGTTTCCTAGATCCACAATCTGATATCCTCAACCTTTTACTCCATACTTTTCAATGGATCACCCTCACCTACCTTCAAAGCCTCAATAGGGATAAGGCATGGGGACCCTCTATCTCCTTACCTCTTTTTTATCCTCATAGAAGGGTTGGGTTGATTTTTGAAACAATCTCTTTTAGAGGGATCTATCAAGGGAATATCTATTAATCCCCATAGTAATCCTCTTTCTCACCTTCAATTTTTGGATGATACCCTGCTCCTAGGTAGACCCACAATGAAGGAACCTATGGCTCTCAAGAGAATCCTTGACATTTTCATGACAACCTCATGCATGCAGCTCAACCTAGAAAAATCCAAAATTTTCTTTTTCAATACCCCAATCATAATTCAACATTGTATTCCCAAAATTCTTGGTTTTTAAAGGGCCTACCTTCCCTCAAAATATATAGATGTGCCTCTCCTATATAAGTCTCTTCGTAACCCAGGTTGGCAAGAGCTCCTGACCAAAATTGAAGACCACCTAAAATGTTGGACTCATAAATTATTAACTATGGAAGGAAGAATTTTCTTGATAAATTATGTTATAAGGGATGTGCCTCTTTACCTTTTTTCTATTCTTGCAACTCCTGCTCACATTCTACAGAAGCTATGAGCAATTAAGAGGAATTTCTTTTGGGGGGGTACCAAAAGAGAGAAGAAATGGGTTTTAGTTTCATGGGAAAAACTCTGTGTACCATAATCTCAAGGGGGTTTGGGTCTAAAAGACCCACTCAAAATGGGTCAGACACTAGTGGAAAAAACCTTTTGGAGGTGGCTCAAAAACCCAGAGGAACTTTGGGCCAAAATATGGCAATGAAAATATGTCAAGGATAGCCCCCCATAGGATTGGAAAAGATTAGATGGGACCCGACCAACATTGATGATATGGAACTACGCATGGAGGAACCAAGAGCTAGTGCAAAAAAAAATCTTCTGGGAAATTCATTATGTCAAGTCTTCCCTATTCTGGGAAGACATGTGGGATTATTTTTCATCTCTCAGTTCAGAAGAAACATACCACCAAATTCAAGAAGGGATGACATGGATAGGGTGGGAAAAGGTTTTCCATTACTAGGAAGAGACCCAATAGTCAGATAACACGATGGAGAGAGCATAAAAAAACCTAATGTATTATCCAATTGAATGGAATACGACCTCTCTCTAGACCATGGGAGCCACTCTAAGAATACACCCTCCTCCAGTGCATAAGGCACAAGACATCCTACATTGGGGTAAAAAGGGAGACACAGATTTAAAAGTTAAATGGGCATACATGGAGGCCATGGGGATCTTGGATATGATAAAAATGTCAATTTGGAACAAAATTAGGGACTCAAACCAATGGTACAAAATATCCACCTTTTTATGGCTGGTGTTTAATAAAAATTCTTTAACATGAAATAGACTTACAAAGAGAGGATTCGAAGGACCATCTATTTTCCTAATGTGATACCAGGAGGGGGATACTTGAATCATCTCCTAAGATATTGCAGAGTTTTTTTTATCTATAGGATCGAGGAGCCTTATTATTCTAAAATCTATATAGAACCAAACATGACATAATCAAAACCATAGACTATTGGAGAATGGAAAGTTACTCGAATCAAATTCTCAATAGAGTGTGGTCCCTATTCCTGAGATATTTATTCTAGAACTTATGGAAGACCAAAAACAAAGGGATATTCCAACACCAACATCGCCATCCAGACCAGATATTTCAAGGAATCCATACTAGCATTCTAGAGACTATATCCATGGTCCCCTAGTAGATGGAAGACTAGATCCCAACCAGGACTAAAAGGGATATTTTTTAAAACTGGAACATTCATCGAATCCAGATCCCAATTCAGCCAACAATTGCATGTACCCAAAAAAAGCAGATAAGGGAGAAATGGGATCACCCCCCACTGGGATTCCTGAAATGGAGCTTCTACAGGGCCTCAAAGGGAAATCCTGACCCAGCAGAGGATGTAGGTCTCTTCCAGGATTCCTCATGGCCGATTTTAAGCCAATTCTCCACTAGAATAGTAGATAACACAAACAACGGTGTTTAGCTCATGTGCCTTCTCTTGGGATTGAAGATGGAAGCAGAGTTTGGGTACACAATTCTCATATTGGAAGGGGTTTCCCAAATTCTTACCTTAGCTCTAAGGAAAATAATAAATGGAATTCCACCATAACAAGTCTCAACAAACTGGTATTTATCCTTTGGTCTCTTTGAGGCGACTCTAGCCATCCATGGTGCCTCGGCCATAATTCCTAGTTATGTTAGAATAAAGGCCAAATCGGTGGAAGACTTCTTGGAAAACGTGATGGTGGGACAAACCCCTAAAAAAAATTGAATGCTTTGGGAGGAAGTGGGCCGAGGAGAATTTCAAGAAAACATAACACGTTTAAATTGGATGGAAAATTATTTACCACAT
>JZKD02S1761127.1:800306-811881 GCA_000966675.3 Picea glauca | reverse complement strand
TCAGAAATTTTTGCAGAAAAATGATATGGATGAATGTGATAAGGGAGAAGAGATGAATCTAATGGAATAGGTCTCAAATAATGGTGAAAAAATTTCCAAACTTTTTTTTTTTTAACAGCTGCGGGGTTATACTTTGGTCTAAAGAATGTTGTAGTGCTGAAATCCCCAAATTCTTAACCAGAAAGAAATGTGTATTTACTTGGCAACCCGAACACAGATGCACGACAATAGATCTCGCCGGTTTAATTTGTTTATGTTCCCCAAGGGTTAGGTATTCAAGGGTTCTACAGACAAGGGTTTTCCCTGTGCTATAGCTCTTTGATATATGTGCGTGGTCCAACAGTAGTACTCGTCCCAATATCTCAGGGCACTAATTAAGGAGGATAGACTGTACCCTTAGTCGTACTACCCAACTACCCAGGTACTAGAGAGTATCTTCTCGAGTGTTGTTCTCGGTGACACTAAAGTAGTCTGGCGGCCGATAGGTTTATCTAAAGAGGGCTTTAGGAAATCTAGGCCGATCTGTACACAGGTGTTTTCTGATGTGCTACCACTCAAAGGGGTACCAACAGGGGTTACAAGGGTGGCCAATAGATGTGTGCTTAAGAACCACTTGTATTTCCTGCGTGTATGAATCCCTTAACCACGGGTTTATGTGCGTAACGACAGATCTCTATGGCTTAAAGACGTCGGAATACGTCTCTACCCTGAAAAAAAAAATAGCCACAATTTCTGCCAAGGAAAGTGCTCTGATACCACTTGCAAGATACCAGATATATAAAATATGCAGAACATAAATAAAATGCTAGAAATGGCAGAATAACAGTAAAATATCTAGCATAATCTTCACAATAACAAAAAAATGATATAAGAATAGCAATAGAGATAGAACTTTGATTCAGAAAGCAATGTTCACAGGCCTTTTCGAGGGGTCAACCTCCAATCGAGCAGTGCTCTATTACAATAATCTTCAAGCTAGGGTTTTCATACCCTCGACCCTTATTTTTACTAAATATGTCTATTAAGAGAAACATCTAGAGGAAGATCCTTCTAGAGGCGGAAGCTTCTATTAGGTCTTCTTACATCCACTTTATTCTATTTTATTGAAAGGCCTTATTAATATTGACCTTTATTACATTTGAATACATTGATCTACCTATGTGCGGGTTAGGACCTTAACAGAAAGAAAAAAACCCTTCAAGAGTAAATGTGATAGTGGTACGAGTTGGGATTACTTCATGTCTTATGGTGTCATTTAGTATATTTCTATGAGTGCCTTTGTGGAGGGTGTGCTTATTCTTGAGTTACCACTTTCTAAGAGCTACGATTTTCCAACCCCTTAATCTACCTTTTTGTTGTCCTTGTATTATATTTGCAAGTCCCCTTTATAAAACTTCAAGATTTATTATCATTTCTTTGGGACTGGGGAGAACACGGAAAGGGAAGAGATGAAGTATGGACTCACCTTTGGGAGTCCTTAATATTATATCGTTCTTTCTTTATCATTATTATTTCTTTATTATTATTTTACTAGCAACTATAATCAACATTTGGGCCTTTGGGCCCTCTTCTCATGAGAGAATGAATCATGAAACATTATCATAGTTTAGTACACTATTATAGGCTCTAGGATGGTAAGTGTTAAGTATGGTGAGGAAATCGAATGTTACCCTTGTGAGGCCCCCCTAGTAGTACCCCTTTTTCTTGGGGGTGAAAACACAGAACTAGGGTACAAATGTTGGCCACCAAGGTGAAACAAGAAAAAAAACATAACTTCTTGAGCTTATGATCCATTATCCAACTTAAACCAATTATCCTCATTCACATGCCTAGTATATTAAGCACACCACCCTATATGAAAAAATGACTAAAATTCCTCATGGTGACGTTAGCTTACCATCTCCCAAACACTGCTTTGACTGGATGTGATTAGCTTGGTTGATCCAAAGTAGAAGAGGGAAATACGAGGGGGGTTGTTTGGATACTATGGGTGGATATGTTGATCATCGTACTCAATGGGATCTCTATCTTCATTGTGGGCCATGAGGCATGATCTCCTCTAGTTACCCCTCGACATGGGGGGGTAACAATGTACACATCGCACTGGTGCACTACTCATTGTATAGCTCATTGAAAAAGTAAGTTATGAAAAAAATGTGTGCATTTATCATCAATGTGACAAAAAGTACAATGAAAAAATGAGTAGGAATTTCAGTTTTTGTGTTTATAAATGAAAACTCCATCATCCTTTCATTCTTTTTCCAAAATTTAGAAGGGAGATTTGTGCAAGAGAGATTTACTAACAAAGACTTTGGAGTGGGTAGATTTTTTTTGAAGAGCCAAATTCGAAAGGGATTACCATAGGTCACATACATATTTGCAGAGGATAGATTTCAGGTATATTATTTCATTCTGTTAATTATCTTAATCTTTCCCCTATTTTATTCAAGCAATTTTTAGTGCATTCCCAAACAGAAAAAAGGTTTCATACTTACCTTCGGTATTGGAAAGCCCAATTTCCTCATTTTTTTTCTTACTTTCCATTTCTATATTTCAAAGGAGAACTTTTTTTATAGGGTTTGTTTATTTATATATGGGGTGTTTCTTATCCATTGCAATGGAACCACTCATTGCATTGGATCCCAAACTGACTTTTCATTGTTTGTTGTTTTTGTAATGCCTTTGCAGTTAGTCATGTGCCCTATACATATGAAAAGAACTGATTCATATTATCAATTCAACAACACCGCTAAATTTCAATTAGAAATAATGTTTTTAAAAAACCTTTTCATGGTTAGAAATACACATTGTACGTAGGTAAGCATCGAGGAACATTTTCTTATAAAAAACACCATTGAGTTTAAAATGGAAATAATATTTTTTTTATATGGAAACCTCCATGTCTTAAAAAATTTCAAATGTCGGCAATGCATAATAAACAATACTTAGAAAGAAAGTATTTTATTAATTAATAAAGCACCGATTGAATACAACAATTTGTAAAACATTTTTGATTCTAAAATGACATTGTTATCATATATCAATGCATATAAATATGGTTGACGCACTGGTGCATATACATATGGTTGATGCACTGATGCATATACATATGTTTGATGCACCCGTATCTTATTTTGTAAAACAATTATGTAATTTTTATACCTGATGATTCATAGATTTTCCTTTTTCCTTTTTTTTTAGGGAGATTTTGAAAATTCCAAGGGACAAATGAAGGGAAAACCAATACATATTAGTAGGCATGTCCAAAAACGTGTATAAGGAGATGAGAAAAGAAATGAGCATAATTGTGTCACAAGAGGAGCTTTCCAAACTACAGTGTGCATTGGAGGTATGCAATCATTCATATATTCTTTTATGTACATCAAATTTAATTATTGCATGAAATACTAATTTTCAATTGTTTTGTTGCAAAAAAAAAATTAAAAAAAATTTAGCACATAAGACACGATGATAAGGAATAAAGCAGTTGATCACAAACTTTGTGAGTACTTGTGTTTTTTACATTACTTAAGATTTCATGTTTGTTGTGATCTTTATATTTAAATAATTAATTTACACTTGTCCATGGATGTCTTATAATAGGTACTAGTCGTAGCTATGAAGGTTTAATTGAACAATTTGTTAGTATCTATGTTGTTTAACTTCCCTTGTTTTATAACTAATGAAACAAAAAGAAACCTTTATATTAATTACATCGACTATGCTTTGGCATGGCATAATAAACATGTAGGAAACAAAGTATGGAATACAACCAACACAAGATATTTTGAAAGAAGGAATGAAGCATGGCTTCGAAAGAATGTGTATTTTACTTTATGAAAGATTCACTGCTAAAGTATGATTTTTATTTATTTACGCAATCATGTATATTCTACTATATATATGAAAGATTGACTGCAATCATGTATATTGTACTTTATGAAAGATTCACTACTAAAGTATGTTTTTTTATTGATGCAATCATGTATATTCTACTATATATATAAATGTAGATATACTTATTACACTTTATTTCTATGTTTGTAGATCGAAGATGAGGAGGCGAAACATACAAAAAAAGCCAATCATGAAAACCTTAGGTTAAATAACCAAATTACAATATCGCCTACAAATGATGAAGAAATAAGGTATGCGCGCAACCTGAGCAATTCCAATAGTTCAAGTGATGAATGAAAATCAATATAATTGAATGTTACTGCAAGTTGTATGTTTTAGAATATTTGTCTATGAAAGTCAAGTATTTTATTTAGTGTACTCAACATATTGTCCCAATTTCATGAGGACATGTTACCAATAAGCGTAACAATTACATATTGGTTGCAATTTGATTATCGTGGACCTTTATGTTGTCCCTTTTTGTATGACAATGGGTCTCTTATTCATATATAATAAAATGAGTTTCTTATTTTATTGCATTGTCGAATGTTGTAAAATGTTGTGTTGTTGAATAATTAATATGTGGATGGTTTACATTGTTACAAATAACAAAGGTGTAATTCATTGGATATCACATTAATGAAATCATTATATCAGAATGCAATAACAAAAAAATATAAAACAATATTATTATAAAAAATATTTGATTTTGAAATTATTAATTGAAAAATTGTAAAAAAAAGCAATTAATTAAAATATATACATATCAGTGCATTGTATTCTTATGAACTCGGTACATGGTGTGTACCATAACTTAGAAATCAATGTGTTTTGAGGCACCATATGCACTAGTTCCCATTAATTATACAAACACATTGGTGCTAACTATTGAGAAAAAAACATTGTTCTGTAAATGACATAGCGTACATTAATATTTATCATCTCAAAATTTTATGGTGCTCATGTTTAAAATACACATTAGGGATTTAAATATAATGTACACATTGGTGCTTTAAGTTTAGTATATGCACTGAGGCTTTAAATATAATGTATGCATCGATGCTTTAAGTATAATATATTCATCGATGCTTTAAGCATAATATACACATTGGTGCTTATTAAAAATAAGGACACCGACATGTCACCTTGAATATTCAAAATTTCACTACCCTTCGATGCACATGGTAATTCATGCATTGATATGTACTAATTATACAAGAACCGGGGTGCACTCTAAATTAAAATAAACATGGTGTAGGATAACTTAAATTTACTGGGGCACACTTTAATTTAAATGCATGGGGGCATACAAAAACTAAAAAGAACCAACGATTCTTATGCAAAAAATGCGGAGCTGTGTTGTAGAAATTATAAGAGCATCGATACTTTGCATACAACTAAAAGGTGAAACTAGTGATTAATAATTATAAGTGCAATCATTATTTTGTATTATATGAATGCACCGGTGCAAGTTGGTTAAGAGAGCACCGATGCATAATAATTATAAGTGCATCATTGATTTTGTCTTATATGAACACATCAGGGTAGGTTGGTTAAGAGCTTGACAAAGAATTTTGATAGTAAAAGCACCAAAAAAAAAAACCTCCACCCACCCAAATTTCTTTAGTTATATGGAATATCATTAAAATCTCTGCTTCAAAAAGTGGAGGTTGTAGAAAAGGTTTTTTTTTTAAATATTTCCAAATCTTGTAACACTAAAATACTTCGCTACAAGGTGTTCTCCTTGTAGTGTCAGTGTCCATGATTCGATCCATTGTTGTTGGATTACTGAGAGGGGGGGTGAATCAACAATAGAGCAATACTACTTTTTAACCACAAAATGAAAGTGTTATATCAATGTAGCATTATCATCCAATAGTTGCAGAGTACATAAAAAATGAACAAATGAGCAATCATACACATACACAGTACAACAGTGTTTCTATGTGGAAACCCAAAGCGGGAAAAAACCATAGAACATTTTTTCTTATATGTCTTTAAGAATTAAATTCATTGGAAGCACCAACTTCCTTTGTTTTTCAGCTGCAACTGGAAGGAGGCTTCAACTCCCTAGTTTCTCAAGCTACAACTTGAAAGAAGCTCCAACTCCCCAATTCTCTGGCTACAACTAGAAGGAGGCTAAAACCCCCTATTTTCTCAGGATACAACCGGAAGGATGCTCCAACTCCCCAATTATATGGCTATAACTAGAAGGAGGCTACAACCCCCTATGTTCCCCGACTATAACTAGAAAGTGGCTACAACCACCTGTCCTTTCCCCGTCCAACTGCCCTGACGTAGAAGTAGAATGATGGAACCACTGTCACACTATCACTGTAAGATATACTGCTATAAACCTGTACCAATCAACCTGTAATCAAATTGTAACAACCTGTACCAGTAACTTGTTCTAACATGTACCATACATCAATCTGTACCTCAACCTGTACCATAAACAAATGCATCAACCATGCAACAAACTTGTACAAATAACCTGTAACAATAACATGTTCAAACAACCTGTAATAAACCTGTACCATAAACAAGTGCATCAACCATGCACCAATCTATATCTCAACCTATACCATCAACGATTGCATCAACCATGCACCAAGTATGTACCAATCATGCATAAAATACACATAAACTATGACTTATCAAGATGTACCAACATCATCAACTATACACCTCATGTATGTGCCAACTCATCAACTACTTGTCTAAACCATGTACCCAACATGTACCTCAACCAAAAGCCCTCATCAATTTCATCATCCAAATCCAATTTGTAAATATATAATATACCTGGTGTATATGATCACATACCTACAAACCTTCCTTACCTTTAACAACAAGAGACTAGCATTTTCATAAAACTTTACTTTAGTCTCACATGACTAATTTTGGATTAGTCAACAACCCTAACGTGAAATAATCATAACTATGTACCTGTAATGAATAAAGATCTGAAAAATAGTACACAATGTTATTCAATGTTGTTTATACAATTCCTCCATGTTTCACTACTTGGAACCTCTTAGAAAAGGAGTTATAGCAAAAATGACATATCTTATTGAATTTTGGCTTATTCTAGAGAGCGAACTTGTAGAGCGTGCCCCACAAAAAAATTTTGTTGTATGGATTTGAAAATGGTACACAGAATAATAAAGGATATATTCTAACCAATACACTTGGTCTTACTGAATTTGGATGTGTTAGGAATAAATTATGAAGTTTTTATCCGAAACACATGTTTTAGACTAGTTTCAGGACTAGCCACAAACCCTATTTTCCACGGAGTGTAACTACAAAAATACAACGACCCACAAGATGAAATTTTTATCACAGCTATTTGGATATGTTTCCTCATTAGAATCCCAATTTCATGCTTTGAATCATTATATAAAAAAAATTATTTCGAAAATGGTGAGATGACTTGAAAATAACATACCTTAGAAAGCACCAACAAGAGAATTTATCCTCCCTTGAATTTTGGCCTTCTTTACTTTACCTTCCCTCTGGAATTTGGCTTAGATATCCTTTGGTTACCTCATTCACTTGTATATATTCAATATGCTCAAGTGTTATTGAAATGAGAGACCCTTGCCTCTTATTTATACTTTCATGTAGCTTCCTCAAGGGGTTACCTTCTAACCATCTTAACACACTTTCCTTATTTTAGGGCTAACCCACTTCTAACCACTTGTCTACTTAATAATTTATCCATTAAATTTATTACTTAAATAATTTATTTTGTATCCACTTTGACTTATAGTACACTCAACACTTCACTTTATTATTTAAATTACCTTCTAACCATCTTAACCCACTTTCCTTATTTTAGGGATAACCCACTTCTAACGACTTGTCCACTTAGTAATTTATCCATTAAATTTAATATTTAAATAATTTATTTTGTATCCACTTTGACTTATAGCACACTCGTCACTTCACTTTATTATTTAAATAATTTCTTCTTTGCAACCACTTTTACTACTTTGACCTTTTGGGTCTTCTGGATGGCTCATGAGGGTTCTCCAACTTCACATGGCCATAACTCTCTAACCATGATGAGTTATGTGACATTCCACACACCAACATAAATGGCATGAAATGTAATATCCATCTAGAATAGTCTTACCTGCAAATATATCAAAAATCATACCATTATCCATAAAAAAAACTTGGGTCCATTACCTAATCCTTTGTGTTACTGGAATTCACTACCGGACTTTCTTCAAGGGTTGACATCAATTAAAACCAACCCAATTAATAAAAAATCTCCCCCTTTGGAATTTATGGCAACACTTTGATGAAATACTAAAGTCGTGTCACTCATGCTCCCCTTGTAACCATCGCTGCCCCTGGAACCATGTCTCTTTGCTCTTTCTCCAAGCATTTACCTTTGAATATAATAAATCTCTCCCCATTTTTCATCAATGGAAAAGGTATCTTTCCATCCGGGGCTGCTCCCCCTAACTGAAATCTCCTTGGGGATACTCCCCTAAACTAAGCTCTTCCTGAAACTGATCCCCCAACTTGAACTATCCTCTTTATGGTGTTTCCTCGTGTAAATACAAGACATATAAGATAAGCATGCAAAAGTATTCATTTTGGAGTAGAAATTACTTCGAGTCTCTGGCGAAAATAATTAAAGGCTTCCTTTGGAAGTGGTTTTGTAAATATATCTGCCACTAGTTCTTTTGTGCCCACATATTCAACTCTGATGTTCTTCTCTACAACCTGTTCCCGTAGAAAGTGATACTTTATTGGAATGCTCTTAGTCTTGGAGTGCATCACCAAGTTCTTTGAGATATTGATGGCGCTTGTATTATCACAATAGATTGGAATGGGTTCATCATACTCAACCTGTATATCTATCAAAGTCTATTTCATCCATAGAACCTGACTACAACATGTTGTTGTTGCAATATACTCTTCTTCGGCTGTAGATAAGGATATTGATGATTGTTTCTTGCTTAGCCATGATACTAAACACTCACCCAAGTAGAACATTCCTCCATTGGTGCTTCATCGGTCATCAATGCAACCTGCCCAATCTACATCCATGTAGGAAATAAGTGATATATCATTTCCTTTTGGATACCATAATACAAACTCTTATGTTCCTTTGAGATATCTGAAAATCCTCTTCACTGCTAATACATGTGATTCCTTTGGTGCTGCTTAAAATCGTGCCACATGTCCAACTGCCTGCATTACATTTGGTCTAGATGTTGCCACATATAGTAAGATACCAATAATTGACCTATATTTACTCTAGTCTGTAGACTTTGAATCATCATCTCTGCTCAACTTGAAACTGGTTTGCATAGAAGTGGTAACTGGTTTGCAATCTTCCATTCTGAAGCTCTTTAGCATTTCTATGATATACTTAGTTTGAGAAATAAAAATTCCTTGGTTTCTTTGATGTATATTGATGTAGAGGTTGTTGTCTGCACTTCCTTTTATGAACCTAACCTGCTGTATATATTTATCCAGTCTAGAGTACCATGCTCTAGGAACTAGTTGTTCAATATAGATTTCTTCTTCAAGTTCCCCATTCAGAAAAAATGATTTCACATCCATATCTGTCCATACTTTTCAAGACTCTACTACTCAACTGTCCATTATTTTGACTCATATGTCACTGTACTATCATGAAGTACTACTACAACTGATGAATCTATCATATTTTACTTCTTCTAACTGAATTCACTGAATCTATCTACTCAAATTATGTAATCTTCTCGAAGGATGGTTCTCTTCCATGTCTTAGCTACCACATAGAATCCCCCTGTCTATTATTCATATTATCTAGGAGTCTCTAAGATGGATGGATCATAACAATTCTTGCTCTAAAGTGTATTCATCATCATCTTCATTAGTAGATTCATCATCTCTATGAGCTATGCCTTCTTTCTTCCTATCTATGGATTCATTTTTCACTACAATTCCTGAAAGTACAATCTCTTGAACCTGTTCCTTATTTACTTGTTCTTGTTTTCTTTCAGTTATTTTCCAAACCTTTCTATATCTGACATCTTTATTTTTCTCTGTAGAATTTTCTTCATCTTGTTTTATTTCCAATATTGCGATCTCTGGGACCATATCTTTATTCACCTCTTCTTCGTGTTTTCTTATCCATACTTTCTTACATTTGATATCACTTTTCTCTTTCATGGAAGTATCAATCATGCTTCTACAATCACTAGCTATGTTTCCATACTTATGAAATTTGTAACATCTAATGTTACATGGGGACACATAGGCATTTCTTGCTTGAACATTTATTTTATAATCCCTCTAATCTGTAACCTTATGCCCAAAATTAGTACAATAAAAACAATGACCATAAAATAAATTTGCATACCTGGGAGTGAATGATCTTCTTTGTGGTGTAGTCCTTCTAAATTTCTTCCTTGACTGATAATGATCATGATTCAAGCTTCTGTGTGGCTTGAACATGGATTGTCTTCTTGAAGATGTATCTTCAATAGTTTCCTTAAATTTTGGTTGACCATGATTCCTTCCTTTGAGTACTTCTGCATAACTCTTTCTATTTTCTTCATTATTCTTTTCTAAAAACCTAGAGTGATTCTCTTCATTCTCTTTAGTTGATGTGGATGTTTCTATCTCTTCAACATTCTTTTTGAGCTTGAGGATTTTACTTCTCAATGTGACAACTTCTTCTTCAAGCTTCTAAACCTCTTCTTCTTTCTTCATTATCTGAGACTTCATGACTTCTTTTGTTCTTTTCGCTTCTTCAAGCTAGATTTTTAATGTGATTATTTCTTCTTCAAGTCCTTTCTCTTCTTGACCAAACTCTGCCTCAAGATGGTTTAGATCGTTAGTTCTTTCCTTAAGGTGATCTGTCAATATATTATCTCTGATTTCTACTTCTTCCTTCTGTGTTGCTATGTTGGCTTCCAAATGCTGCTTTTGATATTCATGATTTTCTTCGATCTTTCTGGATTCTTCTAGTTGAGTTCTTAAGTTCTCGATGACCTATTGGGATTCTTAAAAAATGTGAACACTTTCCTTTTGTTTCATCAACTCTTTCTTGAGTGACTTGTTTTCTTCTCTTTCTTTTCTTAGTTAATCTAAAGCACTAATCAATTCTGCTTCATAATTGTCTTCCTTTTCAATTAGTTTTTCTGTCTCATTTCCTTCATGGCATTCTATTTCAAGATGTCCGTGTTTTTCACAATTAAAGAAAAACAACATACCTATGTTGATTATGTACTCTTCATCTTCTGAATCTGTTTGACATGGTGAACATATTTCTTCTTGATCTGTACCTGCATTTTCTTTGGAATTTTTTGAATCTGCCATGGGTGAAGAATATATGTCATGTAACTTATCCCAAAGTTCTTTGTTTGATGAGCATTTACCAATATTTTCTCTCACCGGATTAGGTAATCCTTCCCAGATGAAATCTTTTGCTATTTTTTTATTCTTCTTCAATTCCTTCTTGGTTGTAGTCTTTACCCTTTTTGAACTATCATATCCTATAACGACTGATAGAAAAATATAATACCCCTGTTCCTGTAAAACTAATTTATTCATTCCAATCCATAACTAATAATTTAAACCATTCTAATCATTAAACAATGGTACTCCATTCTTAGAATAATCCATGATCTCCTTCCAGTGGTTAAATTGTTTCATGAAGGAA
>JZKD02S1761127.1:780394-800255 GCA_000966675.3 Picea glauca | reverse complement strand
GAATAACTAATAGATAAATAATCATTTTTAACCAAAAAAATGAAAGTTATATATCAATGTAGCATTATCATCCAATAGTTGTAGAGTAAATAAACAATGAACAAATGAGAAATCATACACATACACAGTACACCAGTGTTTTTACATGGATACACAAAGCAGGAGAAAACCACATAATGCTTTTTCTTATATGTATTTAAGAATTACATTCATTGGAAGAACCAAATTCCTTTGTTTTCCAACTGCAACTAGAAGGAGGCTCCAACCCCCTAGTTTTTCAGGCTACAACATGAAGGAAGCTCCAAATCCCCAATTCTTTAACTACAACCAGAAGGATACTACAACCCCCTAGTTTCTTAGGCTACAACCTGAGGGAAGCTCCAAATCCTCAATTCCTTGCCTACAACCAGAAGGAGACTACAACCCCCTATGTTATTTTGATACAACTGAAAGGTGGATACAACCACCTATCCTTGCCCCACCCAACCGCCCTAACATAGAAGTAGAATGATGGAACCACTGGCACATTATCACTATGAGATATACTATTGTAAACTTGTACCAATAAGCATGTAATCAACCTGTAACAACCTGTACCAATAACCTGTTCCAACATGTACCAACAACCTGTACCAATAACCTGTTCCAACATGTACCAACAATCTGTGCCAACATGTACCATACATCAACATGTACCTCAACCTATACCATAAACAAATGCATCAACCATGCACCAAAATTGTACAAATAACTTGTCACAATAACCTATCCAAACAACCTGTAATCAACTTGTACCATAAACAAGTGCATCAACCATGCACCAACCTATACCTCAACCTGTACCATCAATGAGTGCATTAACCATGCACCAAATATGTACCAATCATGCATCAAATACACATAAACTATGAATCATCAATATGTACCAACATCATCAACTATACACCTCATGTATGTGCCAACTCATCAACTACTTGTATCAATCATGTACCCAACATGCACCTCAACCAAAATACCTCATCAATTTCATCATCCAAATATGATTTGTAACTCTATAATGGACCTGGTGTATATGATCACATTCCTGCAAACCTTCCTTAACTTTAACAACAAGAGACTGACATTTTCATAAAGCTTTACTTTAGTCTCACATGACTAATTTTGGATTAGTCAACAACCCTAACTTGAAATAATCATAACTATGTACCTATAATGAATAAATATATGAAAATAGTAAAAAATGTTATGTAGTGTCTTTTATGAAATTCCTTCAGGTTTCACTACTTGGAACCTCTCATAAAAGGAGTTATAGCAAAAATGGCATACCTTGTTGAATTATGTCATATTCTAGAGAGAGAACTTCTAGAGTGTGCCCCACACAAAATATTTGTTGTATGGATATGAATATGAAACATAGAATACTAAAGACTATAATATAATCAATACATTTGGTCTTAATGAATTTGGATCTTTTATGAAGAAGTTATGACGTTTTTACCTGAAGCACTTGTTTTAGACTAGTTTCATAACTAACCGCAAACCCTATTTTCCACGGAGTGTAACTACAAAAATACAACGAACCACAAGCTGAAATTTTTATGTCATCTACTTAGATATGTTTCCTCAATAGCCTCCCATTTTCATGGTCTGAGTCATTCTATAAAACAAGTTATTGAAAAATTGGTGAGATGACCTGAAAATGACATACCTTAGAAAGCATCATCAAAAGAATTTATCCTCCCTTGAATTTTCGTCTTCTTTACTTCACCTTCCCTCTGAAATTCAGCTTAGATATCCTTTGTTTACCTCAATAAATTGCATATATTCAATATTCTCAAGTGTTATTCAAAATGAGAGACCCTTGCCTCTTATTTATACTTTCATGTAGCTTCCTCAAGGGGTTACCTTCTAACCATCTTAACCCACTTTCCTTATTTTAGGGCTAGCCCGCTTCTAACCACTTGTACACTTAGTAATTTCTCCATTAACTTTATTATTTAAATAATTTATTTTGTATCCACTTTGAATTATAGTACACTCATCACTTCACTTTATTATTTAAATTACCTTCTAACCATCTTAACCCACTTTCCTTATTTTAGGGCTAACCCACTTCTAACCACTTGTCCACTTAGTATTTTCTCCATTAACTTTATTATTTAAATAATTTATTTTGTATTCTTTTTGACTTATAGTACACTCATCACTTCAATTTATTATTTAAATAATTTCTTCTTTACAACCACTTTGACTACTTTGACCTTTTGGGGCTTCTAGATGACCCATGAGGGTTCTCCAACTTCACATGGCCATAACTCTCTAACTGTGAGGAGTTATGTGATGTTCCACATACCATCGGAAATGGCATGACATGTAATATCCATATAGAATAGTATTACCTTCAAATATATCAAAACTCATACCATTATCCATAAAAAAAAATTGGGTCCATTACCCAAACGTTTGTGCTACTGAAATTCGCTACTGGACTTTCTTCAAGTGTTGACATCAATGAAAACCAACCCAATTAATCAACAATTGTAGCCTACTCAATGTAGTCATTATTAAGTTCTATAGGGGAAAAAATCTCAGCCACCTCTGAGGTGTCCAATAGAGGTGTAAAATATGGTTGAAGAAGCTCCACATTAAATATTGGACGCAAGCTAATGAAAAGGGGGAAACTTAATTCAAAAACATTCTTACCTGCTTCCTTCATGATTGTGTAAGGGTAATATATTAGGGGTTTGAGATTCATATGGGTACCTATGAGGCAGTCTTTCTACAAGCGCAACCACGCCTTATCACGAACCTGAAACCTATGTGGAACCTGATACTAGTCATGTCGTTACTTGCACTTGGAATTGGCTTTCTGCATGATATCATGCCTATTTTTGGATGAGATATATTTGTTCAACAAACATGGTTTCTTTGTCTTCCTCAATTGGAGTATGGGAGTAACCTTTCTATCAAGATGTAGCGGGCATATCTACATCAATGGGGGGGTAATGGTTGGAACCCTAAGAACACTTGAAAAGGGATATGGCCAATAGATTTGTGGAGGGATCTGTTGTAGCTTTGTTGAACATACGGAATGATCTCATGCCATGTATGTGGATGCTTGGAGTTCTACATGCTCAAGATATGCGCAATCATCTTATTGACCTCTTATATTTTTCCATCTGTTTGGGGGTGGAAGGAAATCGTTTGTATTAGCTTGGTTTCCATCAGAGACCACATGCTAGATAGGAGCGTATCGAGGAAACTACTATCCATATTTTAAATAGTGGTACATGGTATCCCAAAATGAACCTAGACACACTCAAAGAAGATCTTAGTAGTGCATTTAGCTATGTTACTTTTCTTACACGATGCTAAAATGGCCATCTTAGAGAACTAATCAACAACCAAAAAGAAACAGGTGTTACCATGCTTGGTGAAAGGAAAACCTTGTTGAGTCCTCAAATTATACTCTTTTTTTCACTTTCCTATCATAAAATTCCCTCCAAAACCTATACTTATGAACCCAATTACACCTTATTTTACCCTTTTTGTCATGATTATCTTGATTAGCTACATAATTTATGTATTGAAGAATATGAAAGGTAAATTGTTCATTCTAAGAACATTTTTATTCTTCCTTATGCAATTTGGTTTAATTACTTATTACTTTTAATGAGTCGCTACAAAATCTCTAATTTTATAGCAACTCAAATATATTTTTGTAGCCGCTAAAATTTTTCTGTAGAAGAATCATTGTTCCATATGGTTTCACACACTCTAGGTTGAGATTCCAACTTGTATAGGATGTTGAATCAGTACCTAAATCCCATCCACCTATCAACTCAGACAGAGAGTTCTCCAGGTCAACATAGGAGAAGAGTGAAAGTAACAGTCAATGCATGAACAAATGGCAAAACATGGGAGCTAGATCCACACCAAATCAACACGAGATACTAATGAGATCGCATGAGATAAATTCATGCAACATGTCATGAATTTCTCCATTACATGGACGATAAATCCTATTCTATACATACCCATGAGTTGTTAGATACGATATAGAATACACACATGTGTTATTTCATATGTAAAACAATTTATAGAATATGTGAGGTTTGGACCTATATGATCTCATTCGCAATGTATAAATATTGTTTATGAGAACCTTCATGGGGATGGCTATGTTGATATCGAGTTGTTGTAAAATCATATTTCTATTATGGATTAATAAAAAGGAGTTATGGTTATTGTGCAATTTCATGAGTTATATGTTTTGAGTTTATATGTTCATATTTATAAGTTCTTTTCCAACAGTGTTCCCAAGAAGGGAGGCCTCCCTAAGGAGGAGTGTTTTGCTTATTTTTATTTATGTTGGTATTGTTTTACTTATCACTTGTGTGATTTACATTTCTTATTATTTCATTTTTTGCAAGTCATTTATTTATGTTTACACAAGAATACTAACACAATAGTCATTAATCGAATAAATGATTGTTATTTCAGCTACATGAATTCTCATTGATTTAAATGATTGAAAGATCGTAGATAATAATATAGCAGGTTGGTGATCTTAAGTGTATACAATTGTTATTTTTTTTAATTAGCTCGGCTTCTTTATCATTAGTAATTACTTTGTTTTTTCTGTAGCATAACAAAAAGTTTGTTTCTACAGCTAAACAACAAACAATTTTTATTTTTCATAAGTAATCATTTAGATAAATTAGAGGCTAATATCTTCATATAATTTTCATGCACTTCATCAATTTATGATCCCTAGGTTGATGATTTAATGTAGCAAAATTCATCTAATTGAATTAACTGACATTTTTGGTACTTTTGTTGGGGAAGTGAAAAAATGAATTTAGTTTTCCTTTTTATCATTTAAATGCATATATAAATGAATGCATGGGAAGAGAGACAATAAGATGCAAATATGACCTTACAATATTTTTTTTATAGTATAAAATCCTGACGCATTCGCTATAAGTAGAGATGTGGTGAGTCTCTCTTCAACCACTTAAAGTCATGTTAAGTAGAATGCATGAATAGACGTGGACATAATAGAGGTAAATTCACTAGTGGTAGGATTACACCAACCACCAATTCATCCACTCCATCACATGGCCCATGTGTAGGTAGATTTATAAGAGGAGGACGATCAAGAAGGATCATGACTACACAAACAAAAAGCAAAGAAAAAGTTGGAGAAGGAAATTCTAAATCAGAAAAAGTTCCATCAGTTTCACAACAAGCTGTCATAATTCCAGCAAAACCTCAAGAGGAATAACTAATCAGTGGTCAACCCAAAATTGTATTTCCAAAAAATCCTATTGAGGAACCATAATTATGTACTTCATCATAGGAATATGTACATTTGAAACAAGACAACATGTCTAGAATATTTGGTGACCGAGAAGAAGAAAGAGGACCTAGAGGTGGAGATAAAGAATAGCAATAAAGGCTAGAGGACATAGGCACATCAAATGTTGAGTATGAATTTGGATTTCCAATTTTGGATCCAACAGTTGTAGTCCAAATGAAGAATATACCACCTTCAACATTTCCCAACTTTCATGGTATGATAACTAAAGACCCGAAATATTTCCTTTTCGAATTTTTGATGCGTTATGTTGCAACAATGATTATTCTTCCGAAACTAAAAAATTGAAGTTGCTTCTAGTCTCCCTAAAGGATGTTGCTTTATGTTGTCTTATGGGTTTTGGGACAAGTACTATAAAAACATGGGATGCACTGAGAAAAATTTTCCTTGTAAATTATCATGATCATTGTACAACACGAGGAATATCGAGAGAGGAAATGCTTAAAATGATAGAAAAAGAAGAGGAGATCCTTGAGGATTACTTAGAAAGATTTAATTATACTATTAAAAGATAAAGGATGAATCATCTATATTTTGATACTCTTAAAGTCATTTTACTTCGGGGAATTATAGATGAATGGATTGATGTGTTAAATTTAATGGTTAAAGGATATATTTATCAACTAACTTATCCATAAATCTATGACTTATGCAAGCACATATCTCAAGGGAAGTCCAAATATGGTAAGGGACCTAGGGATGCTATCTCTAGAGTCAAAAAATCATCCATCGGTTGGGTAAGTAGAGAAGAGATTGACAATTTATTGGACAATTTTAAAACATATATTCTCAGTACTCTTGGTTCTCAATTAGACACATTGAAAATTAAGCTAAATAAAGAGGTAGAGAATGCAACATTACCTATTTACTGTCCAAAATGTAGAAAAATACATCCTTTAAAAAAAATTCCTTTAGATAACATTGAACTTAGTGGTATATGTGCTACAAAATAGTTGTGTTTTGTGGCACCAAAACTACCTTGGCATCTAAGGAATTTAGGTATATCTCAATATCCCTCTCAACAAATCAATTCTTATTATACTCAAAAATACCCCCAACAAAATTGGACCATTCATATTCCATGGAAAGTATGGCCACCACAACAAGCCCAAACCCAGCCTTGGACACAAGGTTTGCGAGGAATTTCCTATGGGGCCATGCTTGATCCTCCTTATCCTATGCAACAATAATACACCCAATATCCTTCCAAAAATTACTATCCCCCACAAGTCCAACAACCATACTCCAATCATCCACCACAACCACAACAACTTCAATTACCATCCAATCATCCCCCAAGACCTACCCAACTACCTGGACAACTTATTTCTAACCCCAATAATAAAGTATCTTATCCCACTTACACTGATAAGATACATAATTTTCCCACTTATATGATTAATTCTCTTGGTCTAAATGACATTCATCTTAGGTCAGGAAAAATACTTCATCAAGATGCTCCTATTATTATTTAAGAACCCATAGAGGAGGAAACTCCTAATCAAACAAAAAATAATGATAGTCTTAATACAATAAATAAAGCTTCTTCATTTGTAATAAATCAAGAACAACAATATAGTACTCCACATGTCCCAAAAAGGTTGGCATTAGAAAAGAAAATCACACAATCTAGACATGATTTATTAGATGAGTTAAAGAATGTTTGTATCAGAATTATATTATTACAAGAAATCAAATACATACTAGTTTATGCTAATATAGTAAGGGATTTGTGTATAAAGAAAACATGAAGGAAAAAGAAATACCCACAAACAGTGCAAGTTATTGGTAAATTGGCAGACCTTCTGTTGGGTAAAATTCATATGAAAAAATATGTTGATCTTGGTATCCCCATTGTAAAAATTCATATCAATAATGTTGCAATTGAAAAAACATTACTAGATTTAGGAGCAACAATAAATGTGATGACAAAAGGTACCATGGATGAATCACAATTGTCTAATCTACATAATACACACATAGTTTGACAATTAGCTAACAAATAAATAGTAAAACTAGAAGGTGTATTAGAGGATATAATAGTCTCCTTAGATTTTTGGGAGTACATGGTAGATATCATGGTTTTAAAGAAAAAATATAACTTGGGTGGCCACCCATTAATCTTAGGGAGACCTTGGTTAGCTACAACTGATTCTTTTATTAGTTGTAGATAAGGGGACATGACAATTGAACACGAGGATTCAATTAAGAAATTCAATTTATATCCACTTGCTAAAGCTTTAATTAAATCATAATTCACACAATGCTTTCAAGATAAAAAATGATGATGATAAAGTAGTACAACCTATTTTAACTATTGACCAAGTGATGAATCTAAAAAATTATATTGAGGAAAATCAAATCATTAATTTTATCTATAATTCTAATTTTACTCAATATCATGGGGGGAAACATACTTTTGATCATATCTTGGACAAATATTTTCAAGAAAATTGCACTATGGATACTTTATTGAAAATTTAAGGTTCAATGTCTTATGTTAATTCAATGTCACAATCAAGTAGCATAGCTATTGAAATTTATCAAGGAAAAGCATTAAATATCAGTCCTAAACTTGAAGAATTTAAAAAAGAACAATTAATTAAAAAACTACAAAAACATTCTAGTGAATTCGCATGGGAATACACTGATATTCATGTAATCCACCCTATTGAATGTATTCATCATATTTATATAGAGGATAATTCCAATCCTATCACTCATCCCCAAATATGTATAAACCCACTCTTGAAAAAGATGAACTATTGAAATTACTTAATGTTAATTCCATATATCCAATTTATGACAGTCAATGGGTATCTCCATTAGCGATTGTTCCTAAAAAAAAATGGAAAATGGAATGTTTGCGTAGATGATAGGGAATTGAATAAATTAACCTGAAATATCACTTCCCCCTACCATTTATATATCAGGTTTTAGATACAGTAGCAGGTAAAAAATGCTTTTCCTTTCTATATGTGTTTAGTCGTTATAACCAAATTCAGATAGCTCTAGAGGATCAGGATAAAACAACTTTCACATGCCCATAGGGGATGTACACCTACATATTACTACCTTCTAGGTTATTTAATGCACCTGGTACTTTTCAATGTGTTGTACTAGGTATTTTTGACTTGATCCAAGATTGTGTAGAAGTATACATGGATGAATTCACTGTCTATGGAAACACTTTTGGCGAAGCATTGGAAAATGTAGAAAAAGTTTTAATCAGATGTCACAAAACTAATTTGGCATTAAGTAATGAGAAATGACTTATGTTACAAATTTAAGGAATTGTTTTGGGTAAGTGTGTATCATCTCCAGGAATAAAAGTGGATCCAACAAAGATAAAAGTCATTTCCAAGCTTCCAGTGTCAAAGACCCAAAGAGATGTCAGGAGTTTCTTAGGACATTCTAGTTACTGTAGATGATTTGTTGAAAATTTCATGAAAATTGCATCTCGATTATTTAAAATTATCACTAAAGATAATGAATATTTTTGGAATGTTCCTTGCCAAAACTTATTTCGAAACTTTGAAAGAGAAACTTTTTGTAGCTCTTGTATTAAGAGGGCCAAATTGGTCCCTCCCATTTCATATATCTATAGATGCCTCAGACACATCTTTAGGAGTAGTTCTAGGAAAAAAATAAAATCAAGTATCTTATGGAATTTATTTTGTAAGTAAAAACATGACACCCATGAATTGAATTATACAATTACAGAAAAAGAGTTCCTTGTAGTAGTGCATGCCATCAATAAATTTAGGCACTATATTATAGAATATGAGATCTTCATCCACCCCGATCATTCAACCATTAGATATTTAATGAAAAAAACAATTAATAATGGTAGGATTACCATGTGGCTTCTTTTGTTACAAGAATTTAATATCACTATATTAGATAGACTTGGGAAAGAGAATGTAGTTGAAGACTTTCTTTCTAGGATTCATAATGAATATATTGCTAACTATTTATCTACAAGAAAGTTACCTCAACATATTTCCCAAAAGGAGAAGAAGAATATCATCAAACTCAGTGCCACTTATTCATGGATTGGTGGAGAAATTTTCCGTATTGGACCTGATCTAATTCTTCGAAGGTGTGCAAGAGAGGATGAAGTGTTTAAGAAATTGAAGGCATGCCATGATGAGACACATGGAGAATTTTTTTTTGATAAAAGAACCACATACAAAGTCTTTCATCTGG
This sequence comes from Picea glauca, assembly GCA_000966675.3. Taxonomy (NCBI): domain Eukaryota; kingdom Viridiplantae; phylum Streptophyta; class Pinopsida; order Pinales; family Pinaceae; genus Picea; species Picea glauca. Next base: position 790,666 of record JZKD02S1761127.1, on the reverse strand, counting down.
GGTGTTATTAGCATACTCTTTTCATATATGCCAAGAAGTATGTTAGAAGCTATGAAAGTTGTCAACGGATGGGATGACCAGTGAAAATAGACAAAATGCATCTACAACCCTAGGTACTCATAGAGCCATTTGAAAAATGGGCTCTAGACTTCGTGGGATCTATATTTCCAACATCTAGAAAAAAGAGGCATATGATAGTATGTACTAATTATGCCACTAAATGGGCAGAATATAAATATATTTTGCATGCTACTGAACCTAATGTTGTAGATTTTTTTATTTAAGGATATATTTACTCATTTTGGTGTCCCAAGAGAAATTGGAACAGATCAAGGTTCTCATTTCACATTAAAACTTTTTCAGACCATCATAGAGAAATACAATATCAAGCACCATAAGTCATCTCCCTACCATCCAAAATCCAATGGGTAGGTGGAATCCACAAACAAAGTTCTTGAGGCCATCTTGAACAAAATCATTCAGCTATATCACCGAGATTAGGAATATAGGATTCTAGACGCACTTTGGGCATACCTGACTACATGGAGGACTACAACCGAGAATACACCATATAAGCTTGTGTATGGTAAACAAGTTTTTCTACCTATTGAGTTACAAATCAAGACTTTAAGGATAGCATCCAAGCTAGGGATGGACCTCTTAGAAGTACAACAACAAAGATTAGCACAACTCAATGAATTGGATGGGATTTGATAGGATGCAATTCAACATACCACTATCATCCTACAACAGAGAACAAAATGGCATGACAAGTTCATCTGAAAGAATAAATTCAAACCAGGTGACTGGGATCTCTTATTTGATTCTATATTTAAAATTTTTAAAGAAAATCTCATTACTCGTTGGTTAGGCCTGTAAGAGATATAGACAGTATTTGAAATGGATCGGATAAAATCAAAACTATTGATGAGGAAGGAGTCTCTTTTCTAGTAAATGGGCATAGACTAAGGTTATATCAAAAGCCTTCAAATAGAGAATAATTTATCCATAATCTTCTTCAACAAACAAAGATGGAGATAGTGAGTAAGGGAGATCATTCCCCTTCTCTTGTCTCAAATTAATATTTATTTTTTTGTTATATATATTAAAAGTAAAGAAAAATAAAAGCAGATTCTGTGAAAACTAGTTTATGGATGCCACTGTGAAATAATTATGTTTGAAAACCAGTGATTTGGTGGACAGAATTCAAGTACCTCAAATAATCACATGATTTGTCCAGAAAATCGTGTTCAACATTTTTTTCTAGCCCTTGATTTCTTAGCAACAAAATTCTTTTCATCCTGCAGAAATTCAATTTTTGCAGCATTCAATCAGATAGATTCTTCCTTTCCAAGATCTAAAAAGTTCAGAGTTCTAGAGTTTTTTATTATTTTCATGTTTTTTTTTAAATAAACTAAATAGCAGTTTATAGAGTGTTCAAGTTTTGATTCCTGTTTAGAAATTCATGGCTTTACGACTGCAACATGCTATATTTCCTTCAGATCATATATTACAGTTTAAGGTTTAGATTTCACTGATAAAAAGGTTCTATACATCAGACTAATTTCTACAGTTGCAAACTTTTATGTAGTTACAGTAACGTTCAGTATCTACCAAAATATTTCCATACCTGTTTTTCAAGCAATTGTTAGCCAATAAATTGTTTTTAAACTAGCATGTAGCACAAGATTAAAATGATTCATGAATTTCATGAAAATTTTCATGGAATTAATTCTGAAGACTTTATTGGCAAGAAACATTTCATCAGATCCTACAGAAACACATCATCGACACTCTTCATTAGCATCATCACTCTTTAGATCAGAACCAACATTCTTTTGTAAAATTCCTGATGGATTTATATTTCGGTGGCCTGGTGGCATCATATTCCAGTCTCTCGATGTATTTATACTCCCAATGGTCAGTGGCCTATTTATCCCAATGTTCTAGTGATTCTATTAGTTTTAGTGGACCGATGGCTGGTTAAACTAGACCGGACTTATGATTTCATGGATAGTTGAAGAGTATTCTCAGTGGACTAGTGGCAAGTTAAACTGGATCAGACTTATGATTTCATGGGATAGTTGACGATTATTCTTGGTGGATCAGTGGTCAGTTAAACTGGACCAGACTTACAATTTTTTGGGATAATTGAAGAGTATTCATGGTGGACCAGTGGTTGGTTAAACTAAACCAAGTTTATAATTGATTTAAAGGGAGTTAGAGAATCTTTCCAGTGATGGATTATTTCCAATGGAATTTAAGTGCTCAATAAACTGACATGTGGATATGTAGAAATAATGTGACCTAGGGTTGAAATAGTCTGAGAGTGCCAATCAGGACATCATCTTTAGATTCTTCATCAACATCTCTAGAATCCTCAGCAGTTCCAAAACTTTCCCAGAATTGTGCTACAAAAGAATGAGTTAGCTTCAGTAGAAAAACCAACATTCAAACTCAAACATGCTCCAACTCCAACTTCAAAGATGATTAGTTTTTTTAGCTACAGGTAAAATTAGAAGGTAACAACTTTTTTAACCATTTTTGCATTTGGGATTGTGCGAAGGACTGGACAAAACATAAATTCAATGTACATTTATTCTATTTTCCATAAGGTTTATCCTATCTCCTACCATATTTCCTAAATCCCAATGGAATTTCTTTAGTTATACCTATGAAAACTATATCCTAAGTATCCTCCTTCTCACATATATTAAACACTCTAAAATATGATTATATATATGCATGTCAAAATTATATTTCAACATGTATTATACAGAGTGATTGATTGAACTGATAATTCCAAAGAATGACAATCCAATCATGTAAGAGCACCACCATAAATCTGAATGATATCTTGAAATGAGACATGACTCTTTGCATGATTTGAATTATAGATTTAATCATAGCTAAAAATTGCCTGAGTTTTTTTCTTCATTCACAAATTCTCCATATCCTCCCTCATGTTTTCCTTCTTCCCTTTGACAAGAGTATTATTCACGACGAATTTTCTCTAACTCTGTAATTTTAACATGGGACTTGTGGTAAGGAATGAACCAATTGGCATATAAATATTTGATGCTTACCGGAAATGTATGAACAATTTCAAAGGGTTGGATGGATGCCTTTCTTACAGAAGTTTTAGGGGTACGATAAGCAAGTGATAAAATATTTTTCTAAGTCATTTGATGGCACAAAGGATTGAAATGGAGAACTCCATATGCAACTATCTAAAGCTTTTATTTCAAGAGCTACATGGTTACCTTAGGGCGGAGAAAAATGGCTTAAGAACCAAAAGATAAGGGGGGAAATTTGGAAATAATTCCTCATGTACCCAGCATAGGAAACCAATTAGAATAAAGGTATCCCACTTCAACGTTTAAAAAAAAATGGAGAGATATTTTGTTTATACTTCATAAATATGTGACTTGCAAAGGGAGGTATGTGATCATGTTTTATTATCACTTTAGATTGCTCATGAATTTTGTCAAAGTGCACAAATTACATATTTCATTTTATTTACTGAAGAGTTTAAAGAATATTGCATTATCCATCCAACATGGCCCTAGGATAATTGAGAGGATTTTATTTCATTTTGGGTTGATTAAGATATTAATTGAGGTTAGACTGCAGGAGAAAAATGATAATTGGGGGGAATTGCTAGTAATAAATCATCTTGTAGAGGTACATGCGTAGAAATAGATCAAAGGATCGAAATACAAGGGTGTTAGAATTAAGGTTTTTGATGCAGAGTCGAAAGTTTCCAAGTTGAAAAGCTTGGAAACATAGCTCGAAATTCCTCAATTGGGAAATGCAAAGCCAAAGATAGGAAAATTTGGATGCAAAACAAAAAAACAACGAGGAGCCAAAACCTAAAGCAACAAAGAAGAAGAAAAATGAAAAACAGAAGATGGAAAAGGAGGTCAAGGTTTCAAACCATGAACCTAGAAAACAAAGAGTACGACCCTGAGGAAAAACCACAATGGAATTTGATAAATTTGAGAGAAACAACTTGAAACCAAAAGTAGAGATTGGGGACAAAAATTCAAAATCCATAAAATATGAAGGAAGAGAAAAGGATTTGTAGAATAAAAGGAGGAAAATCGAGGCTATTATGTGTCGAACCACTAGAAGCATGACAAAGGGATTAGCTACAGAACATAATGAAAATATTTAAGTTTAGGACAAATAATTTATTGAACTTGAGGAGTGTTGATTAATTGGGTCGGTTGTCATTGATGTCAACCCTTGAAGAGAGTCCGATAGCGAATTCCGCTAGCACAAAGGTTTGGGTAATGGAACCAAGTTTCTTTGATGGATAATGGTATGTGTTTTGATATATTTGTAGGAAAGACTATTCTATATGGATAGTACATGTCATGTCATTTCCAGTGGTATGTGGAACGTCACATAACTCCTAATGGTTAGAGAGTTATGGCCATGTGAAGTTGGAGAACCCTCATGAGTCATCTAGAATCCCCAAAAGGTCAATTTAGTCAAAGTGGTTGTAAAGAAGAAATTATTTAAATAGAAAATTGAATTGATGAGTGTACTATAAGTCAAAGTGGATACAAAAGAATTATTTAAATAATAAATTTAATGGAGAAATTAATAAGTGGACAAGTGGTTAGAAGTGGGTTAGCCCTAAAATAAGGAAAGTGGGTTAAGATGGTTAGAAGATAATTTAAATAATAAAGTGAAGTGATGAGTGTAATATAAGCCAAAGTGGATACAAAATAAATTATTTAAATAATAAAGTTAATGGAGAAATTACCAAGTGGACAAGTGGTTAGAAGTGGGTTAGCCCTAAAATAAAAAAAAGTGAGTTAAGATGGTTAGAAGGTAACCCCTTGAGGAAGCTACATGAAAGTATAAATAAGAAGAAAGGGTATCTATTTTTTAAATCACACTTGAGCATATTAAATATCTACAAGTGACTGAGGTAACCAAAGGATATCTAAGCCAGATTTCAGAGGGAAGGTGAAGTAAAGAAGGCCGAAATTCAAGGGAGGATAAATTCTTTTGATGATGCTTTCTAAGGTATGTTATTTACAGGTCATCTCACCATTTTCGCAATAATGTTTTTTATAGAATGATTCAGACCGTCAAATTGGGATACTGTTGAGGAAACATATCCAAGTAGCCATGATAAAAATTTCAGCTTGTGGGTCATTTTATTTTTGGAGTTGCACTCTGTGGAAAATAAGGTTTGTGTCTAGTCCTGAAACTAGTCTAAAACAAGTGTTTCAGGTAAAAACATCATAATTTATTCATAACAGATCCAAATTAAGTAAGACAAAATGTATTGGTTAGATTAAAGTCTTTAGTATTTTTTGTACCATTTTCAGATCCATAAAACAAATATTTCGTATGGGGCACTCTCTACAAGTTTGCTCTTTAGAATAATCCAGAATTCAACAAGGTATGTCATTTTTTCTATAACTCATTTTTTGAGAGGTTCCAAGTAGTGAAACCTGGAGGAAGTGCATAAAAGACACTAAAGAACATTGTGTACCATTTTCAGATATTTATTCATTACGGGTACATATTTATGATTATCGCAAGTTAGGGTTGTTGACTAATCCAAAAATTGTCATGTGAGACTAAAGTAAAGTTTCATGAAAATGCTAGTGTCTTGTTGTTAAAGTTAAGGAAGGTTTGCAGGTATGTGATCATATACACCAGGTCTATTACAGAGTTGCAAATCATATTTGGATGATGAAATTGATGAGGGCTTTTGGTTGAAGTACATGTTGGGTACATGGTTGAGACAAGTAGGTGATGAGTTGGCACACACATGAAGTGTATAGTTGATGATGTTGGTACATCTTGATGAGTCATATTTGATGAGTACTTGACACATGATTGGTACATACTTGGTACATGCTTGGAGGCACTTGTTAGTAGTATTGTTGACCCATGGTTTAGGGATGATGTAGCATACTTGTCTTGGTATATTATTAGAAGAACATATTGATCTTGGTGGTGATTATGAGTTGTTGTGTTATGCTTGGTTGATGCACATCTTTTAGAATTGTTTTGGTGATTGATCTTGGTGAGTAGATCTGATTTGGTTGATAAGATTGATGAGACAAGTTGTTGTGATAGGTTGTTTGGGCAGGTTATTTGTACAGGTTTGGTGCATGGTTGATGCACTTGTTCATGGTATAGGCTGAGGTACAGGTTGGTGCATGGTTGATGCACCTGTTTATGGTACATGTTGAGATACAAGTTGATGCATGGTTTAGGTTATTGGTACATGTTCTTTGGTGCAGGTTGATTGATACAGGTTTACAACAATATATCTCCTAGTGATAGTGTGCCAGGGGCTCCATCATTCTACTTATATTTAAGGGCGGTTGGACGGGGAAAGGATAGGTGGTTGTAGCCACCTTCTGGTTGCAGTTGGAGAACATAGGGGGTTGTAGCCTCCTTCTAGTTGTAGCCAAAGAATTAGGGAGTTGGAGCTTCCCTCTGGTTGTAGCATGAGAAAATAGGGGGTTGGAGCCTCCTTCCAGTTGCAGCTGGAAAACAAAGGAAGTTAGTGCTTCCAATGAATGCAATTCTTAAAGACATATAAGAAAAATAATTCTATGGTTTTCTCTCACTTTGGGTGTCCACGTAAAAACACTGGTGTACTGTGTATGTGTATGATTTCTCATTTGTTCATTGTTTATTTACTCTGCAACTATTGGATGATAATGCTATATTGATATAACACTTGCATATTGTGGTTAAAAATGATTGAATTTCTCTATTACTAATTTAACACCCCTCTCAGTAATCCAACAATTGGTTTCAGATAGGGCTCCTTCAAGAAACGTTTTAACCACTGGAAGGAGATCATGGATTATTCTGAGAATGGAGTAACGATGTTTAATGGTCGGAATGGTTTAAAGTATGAGATGTGGAGAAGAAGGACGAACGTATTTTTATAGGCACGCGAGCATTATATTTGTCTATCAGTTGTTATAGGATATAATAACTCAAAAAGAGAAAATACTGCAGCCAAGAAGGAATTGAAGAAGAATAAAAAAATAGCAATTGATTTCATCTGGGAAGGATTACCTTATCCGGTAAGAGGAAAGGTTGGTAAATGTTCATCAGCCAAAGAACTGTGGGATAAGTTACATGACATATATTCTTCACCCATCGCAGATTCAGAAAATGTTGAAGAAGATGCATATACAGATCAAGAAGAATTGTGTTCACCATGTCAAACGGATTTAGAAGATTAAGATTACATAATCACCAGTGGTATGTTTCTTTTCTTTAATTGTGAAAAACATAAACATCTTGAAATAGAATTCCATGAAGGAAATCAAACAGAAAAACTAATTGAAAAGGAAGACAATTATGAAGCATAATTGATTAGTGCTTTAGATGAACTAAGAGAAGAAAACAAGTCACTCAAAAAAGAATTGATGAAACAAAGGGAAAGTATTCACATTTTTGAAGAAGCCCAACAGGTCATCAAGAATATAAGAGATCATCTAGAAGAAGCCAGAAATATCGAATAAAATATTGAATAACAAAAGTAGTATTTGGAAGCCAACATAGAAGCACGAAAGGAAGAAGTAGAAATGAGAGAGAAGATATTGACAGATCATCTTAAGAAAATAACTAACGATCTAAACTAGCTTGAGGCAGAGTTTGGTCAAGAAGAGAAAGGACTTGAAGAAGAAATAATCACATTAAAAATTCATCTTGAAGAAGTGAAAAGAAAAAAATAAGTCATGAAGTCTTAGATAATGAAGAAAGAAGAAGAGGTTGAGAAGCTTGAAGAGGAAGTTCTCACATTGAGAAGTAAAAATGTCAAGCTCAACAAGAATGTTTAAGAGACAAAAACATCCACATCAGTTATAGAGAATAAAGAGAAGCACTCTAGGTTGCTAGAAAAGAAGAATGAAGAAAAAAGAAAGAGTTATGCAGAAGTACTCAAAGGAAGGAATCATGGTCAACCAGAAACTAAGAAAACTATTGAAGATATATCTTCAAGAAGACCAACCATGTTCAAGACAAAAAGAAGCTTCGATCATGATCATGATCAGTCAAGGAAGAAATTCAGAAGGACTACACCACAAAGAAGATCATTCACTCCCAGGTATGCAAATTTCTTTTATGGTCATTGTTTTTATTGTACTAATTTTGGACATAAGCTTGCAGATTGCAGGGATTACAAAAATGTTCAAGCAAGAAATACCTATGTGGCCCCACGTAACATTGAATGTTACAAATGTCATAACTATGGACACATAGCTAGTGATTGTAGAAGCATGATCGATAATTCCATGAAAGAGAACACTGCGATTATATATGATCAAAATCTGCACCAGGGGTCAAATTTTAGCTCAAAAATCAACATTCTTAGAATTGCTTCAAAATGAATGGGTGCGTAGCCCTCGTCATCACGAACCCAATGCAACTTGTTTGGGTTCAAACAGACATCGGGAGCGAGAGATATCGTGATCTGTTCGAATCGCCAAACAGGTAAAAAAAGGGGCGTTGACTGTGTCGTCTGTACGATGATGTGGCAGAGGTGACGTGGCATAACCATACACTGACGTGGTAGAGGTGATGTGGCAGTTTTGGATTGGCTGACAATTGGACAAATCATGTTGTGACACATGGCATGGTTTTCACAAATTACGAGGTGCCACGTGGCCCAGTCGTGGGCTGCCACGTGGCACCATGGCATTGGTTGTTTGTTCAAAATATTATGGAGTCTATGGGGATTGAACCCCAGACCTCCCCACCGGCCAAGTCTTTGCAAAGTTCGACCAACCAACGCGCCATATTATGTTTCTCATCATATATACGAGTTTAAATTTATTTAAATTAAAAACTATCGTATGTTGGCGCGGGGGTCGGGCTGGGCTTAGCCCCAGCCCGCGGTCTTGTGTTTTATGCCATGTGACCATGTCTTTTATGCACGTGAGTTATGGTTTATAAAATGGTTAAGCCACGGTTGTAATGTATAACCATTTGACCACGAGTTTGGGCGCACATTTAAAACGGTTAGCCCCGGTTGCATGTATTTACATATGACCACAGTTAAAGCAAATGCACGGGAGTTTGGATGGTTTGAAACGGTTACCACATGCCGCCATTTGTCATTGTTTCATTCTCTCTTATAAACTCAGCTCTTTTCGTATTTGCGCGAGGTCGTATGGAGGACCTTGTGACTGTGGTCTTGGCGGTTAGGGGTTGGGCGCGCCTTAACCATTTGACAGTTTGACTGTTTTTGCAGTTGCACATGTGTGCTAGGTTTAAGCACGCATTTTGGAGCGTGTTCTGGGTTCAACGTATAGGAGGTGCATTTTGGCGAACCAGAGACAACAAGCTTGAAGGAAGAGAATGGCAGGAGGCCTATCTTCTTCATTTTTTGGCCGAATGAGGTGTCGTAAAATCCCAGCTAGGGGTTTTTGGATGTTCTGAATCCATTGGCACTATTTTCAAAGCCATTTGAAAACCTCTTTTGCATTTTTTTAACCATTGAAGTTTCAAGAAGCTTCAGAGAGCTTGAAGTCCTCATTGATTGAGGTCATGTTTTGGTGAGTCCAAGTTTGTTTTATGTGACTGAATAGTCATTTTTGGCTAATTGTTATCCTCTAAACACATTGGGACAGGTTTCAGAGGCTTTTGAGGAACTTTATAGGTGTTTTTTCCACAGATAAGATCAGGGAAGCTTAAGGCCACATGTAGAAGAGGTCATGCCCGGATGAGCCATGATCCGTTTTCAGAGTTTTATTAGTCATTTTTGGGGTTTTTATGTATTTTGATCCCAATGGTACAGTCTGTTTTTCCATTGGAGTTGAGTAGTAGCTTGTAAAAGAATCTTTGACAAATTAATCCCAGAGAGCCAAGTCCATTGATGGAGGCTCAAGGAGATGTAGCCCGGAGAGGGGTGAACTCCTTTATCATGTTGTTCTTATTATGAGTTTGATGGTTTATTTGCTGCAAGTTATGTTGCTGTGTTTTTATTTAAAGCACTTATTTAACCATTTAAAAGAACATTTTCTCACACATGAACATTTAAAAGAAGAAGTTTAAACTTGGCACATAATCTATCTTGCATATTTTAACACATGAAGCAAGGTCCTATAAAGTTTATTTTAATGAAGTAAAGGGTGCTTGCATAGCATAACAAGTCAGCTTTCTATTTTCAGATCAGGTGGTATCAGAGCATAGTTTGTTTTGCTCATGTGTTTGCCATTGATAGCTTGAGATTTAGTTGTTGGTATTTGTGCAAGTTTTGTGTTGAAGTTTGAT
>JZKD02S1761127.1:768467-779302 GCA_000966675.3 Picea glauca | reverse complement strand
CATCGATGTGAGTCAAGATGATTCACAAGAGGATGATTTTCAGCAGAAAAAGTCACCGTTGAGTTGGATTGGTAAGAAATGGTTGGATTTCTTGAGCAAGTAAGGCTTGCATTTTATGTTGTAAATTCACTTTTCAGCCTTATGTGTGCATTTATGTTGAGAGTATGACAACTTGCAGCAGTTTATCATCACTTGTATGATGCAAGTTTGCATATGAATGCAATTCGTGTGAAGGCATTTTTGTTGTTGCACAACTTCGCCAGGAGGATGTAAAAGATGGATATGATGTTCACTTGTTACAACCATATATCTTTTTCATATTCATCTCTTATGTACCCACATGTTTCGGGTTTATGTACTTATGTTTGTACTTGAAGGAGAGTTGAAGAATCATGCACATGCATTTGTTTTGTGTGTATGTAGAAGCAGTGAACCTGGTTATAGTTTATCATGAATGGCTCATGATTATAACATGATTGTGTATCATGAATGTCGACTTGTCAGATTGGGAAGGTTGATATGTTTCAAATGAGTCTTGACTGATGTTGATGATTGTCTGACGACTATGTTGTGTCAATCATGTTTTTCGACTTGTGTTTAGTCGATGGTGTTTGTTGGCTTATAAGTCAATTTTGAGTACATCGAGATGCAGGAAAATGCCATGTGCTTTGATGAAGTACAAGATGCGACTGTTTGTTTGAAGAGAAAAATACTTCGTTGGCATCATTTTTCAGTCTTGTATAAATTTGTTTTCAAGATTGATGGTTTTCTTGGCTTGTGACAAGATGTCGCAGGAAAGTTTTTGCAACCATTGGAGAGATGATTCTGTTGATGCCAAAGAGTTCACAAGAGGGACTTGATTCTCAGTGGGAAGGCTGTTAGTCTTCCAAGCACGGAGAAAACAATGGGTCAGCAGCAGCCAGAGAACAGTGGTTGAAGGACATAGTCAGTTGCAGTGCAAGGCATGTCAAGGTATCCAGGTGATTGTCGAAAAGACTTTTCAAGTAGAATCAATTGATATAACTTGAAAGCTGAAGAGTATTGAAGCTCAAACAGATAATCATAAGATTTTGTGGGTCTAAAATCCTTTCAGTGGGAAGGTGTGATCAAAATCTGGACCAGGGGTCAAATTTTAGCTCAAAAATCAACGTTCTCAGAATTGCCTCAAAACGAATGGGTGCGTAGCCCTCATCATCACAAACCCAACGCAACTTGTTTGGGTTCAAACAGACATCAGGAGCGAGAGATATCGCGATCTTTTCAAATCACCAAACAGGTAAAAAAAGGGGCACTGACTGTGCAGTCCGTACGATGACGTGGTAGAGGTGATGTGGCATAACCGTATGCTGATGTGGTAGAGGTGACATGGCAGTTTCAGATTGGCTGACAGTTGGATGAATCATGTTGTGACATGTGGCATGGTTTTGGCAAATTACGAGGTGCCACGTGGCCCAGTCATGGGCTGCCACGTGGCACCATGGCATTGGTTGTTTGTTCAAAATATTATGGAGTCCGCGGGGATCGAACCCCAGACCTCCCCACTGGCCAAGTCTTTGCAAAATCCAACCAACCAACGCGCCATATTATGTTTCTTATCATATATACGAGTTTAAATTTATTTAAATTAAAAACTATCGTATGTTGGCGCGGGGGTCGGGCTAGGGCTTAACCCTAGCCCACGGTCTTGTGTTTTATGCCATGTGAGCATGTCTTTTATGTGCATGGGTTATGGTTTATAAAACGGTTAAGCCACGGTTGTAATGTATAACCATTTGACCATGGGTTTGGGCGCAGATTTAAAACGGTTAGCCCCGGTCGCATGTATTTACATATGACCACAGTTAAAGCAAATGTGCGGGAGTTTGGATGGTTTGAAATGGTTACCACATGCCACCATTTGTTGTTGTTTCATTCACCCTTATAAACTCAGCTCTTTTCGTATTTTCCCGAGGTCGTATGGAGGACCTTGTGACCGTGGTCTTGGCAGTTAGGGGCTGGGCGTGCCCCAACCGTTCGACAGTTTGACCATTTTTTTGGTTGCACACGTGTGATGGGTTTAAGCATGCGTTTTGGAGTGTGTTCTAGGTTCAACGTACAGGAGGTGCGTTTTGGTGAACCAGAGACAACAAGCTTGAAGGAAGAGAATGGCAGGAGGCCTATCTTCTTCATTTTTTGGCCGAATGAGGTGCCGTAAAAGCCCAGCTAGGGGTTTTTGGACGTTCTGAATCCATTGGCACTATTTTCAAATCCATTTGAAGACTTTTTTTATATGTTTTTAACCATTTAAGTTTCAAGAAGCTTCAGAGAGCTTGAAGCCCTCATTGATTGAGGTCATGTTTTGGTGAGTCCAAGTTTGTTTTCTGTGACTGAATAGTCATTTTTGGCTAATTGTTATGATATGAACACATTGGGACAGGTTTTAGAGGCTTTTGAGGACTTTTACAGGCGTTTTTTCCATATATAAGCTCAAGGAATCTTAAGGCCACATGTAGAAGAGGTCATGCCCGGATGAGCCATGATCCGTTTTCAGAGTTTTATTAGTCATTTTTGGGGGTTTTATGTATTCTAATACCAATGGTACAATCCATTTTTCCATTGGAGTTGAGCAGTATCTTGTAAAAGAATCTTTGACAAATTAATCCTAGAGAGCCAAGTCCATTGATGGAGGCTCAAGGAGATGTAGCCCGGAGAGGGGTGAACTCCTTTATCATGTTGTTCTTGTTATGAGTTTGCTGCAAGTTATGTTGCTATGTTTTTATTTAAAGCACTTATTTAACCATTTAAAAGAACATTTTCTCACACATGAACATTTAAAAGAAGAAGTTTAAACTTGGCACATAATCTATCTTGCATATTTTAACACATGAAGCAAGGTCCTGTAAAGTTTATTTTAATGAAGTAGAGGGTGCTTGCATAGCATAACAAGTCAGCCTTCTATTTTCATATCAATATATAATAAAGTATGGATACGAAAACACGAAGAACAGGTGAACAAAGACCAGGTCCTAGAGATCTCAAGATTGGCAATAAAATAAGATGAAGAAAATTCTACAGAGAAAAATAAATATCTCAGATATAGAAAGGCTTGGAAAATAACTGAAAGAAAAGAAGGACAACTAAATAAGTAACAGGTTCAAGAGATTATACTTTCAGGCATTGTAGTTAAAGATGAATCCACAAATAGAAAGAAATAAGTCATAGCTCATAGAGATGATGAATCTATCAATGAATATGATAATGAATACACATCAGAGCAGGAATTGTTCTGAGCCATTCGGCTTAGAGACTCCCAGGTAACATGAATATTAGACAGGGCGAGTCTATGCGATAGTTGTGACAAACCAAAAAACCATCCTTCGAGAAACTTGCATAGTTTTAGTAGACAGATCTAGAGTAGTCAGTTAGTAGAAGTACATTTTGATATATTAATCACTTGTAGTAGTGAATACTTCATGATAAGTATAGTAATAAATGGGTTATCATTATGGATAGTTGTGTAGAAGAGTCTTGAAAATGTATGGACATATATGGCTGTGAAATCAACTTTTCTGAATGGGGAACTTGAAGAAGAAGTCTACATTGAAAAACTAGTTCTTAGAGCATGGTACTCTAGACTGGATAAATATATACAGCAGACAGGGTTCATAAAAGGAAGTGCAGAAAACAACCTCTACATCAAGGTAACTCAAGCTGGTATTTTATTAATTGAATCTTATATTGATGATATTATATTTGGAAGTACTGATGACAGGTTAAGCCATAAATTTGCAAAGGATATGAAGAATGAATTTGAAATTTCATTACTTGGAGAACTATCCTTCTTTCTGGGTTTCAAATATGTCAAAGCAACCAAGGAATTTTTATTTCTCAAACTAAGTATATCAGAGAAATGCAAAAGAGGTTCAAAATGAAATATTGGAAACCAGTTACCACTCCTATGCAAACCAGTTGCAAGTTGAGAAAAGATGATGATTCAAATTCTACAAAATAGAGGCAATACAAGTCAATGGTTGGTAGCTTACTATATGTGATAACATCCAGACTATATGTAATGTAGGAAGTTGGATAGGTGGCACGGTTTCAAGTAGCACCAAAGGAATCACATGTCTTAGCAGTGAAAATGCTTTTTAGATATCTCAAAGGAACATAAGAATTTGGATTGTGGTATCCAAAAGGAAATGATCTATCACTTATTTACTACACAGATGCAGATTGGGCAGGTTTCTTTGATGACTAAGGAAGCACCAATGGAGCAGTGTTCTACTTTGATGAGTGTTTAGTATCATGGCTAAGAACGAAACAATCATCAATATCCTTATCTACAATCGAAGCATAATATATTGCAACATCAACATGTTGTACACAGGTTCTATGGATGAAACAAACTCTAACAGATATACAAGTTGATTATGATGAGCCCATTCCAATCTATTGTGATAATACAAGTGTCATTGGTATCTCAAAGAACCCGATGATGCACTCCAAGACAAAGCACATTCCAATCAAGTATCACTTTCTATGGGAACAATCTATAGAGAAGAACATCATAGTTGAATATGTGGGCACAAAATAACAAGTGGCAGACATATTTACAAATCGCTTCCATGGGAATCCTTTGAGTATTTTCTCTAGAGACTTGGAGTAATTTCTACTCCAAATTGAATTCTTTTGAATGCTTATCTTATATGTCTTAATATTTACATGAGGAAGCACCATAAAGAGGACGGTTCGGGTCGGGAGATTAGTTTTAGAAAGACTTCAATCAGGGGGAGTATCCCTAAGGATAGTTCAGTTAGGGGGAGCATCCCCAGATGGAAAGATACATTTTCCATTGATGACAAAGGGGGAAATATTTATCAAATGCAGAGCATAGAGGCATGGTTCCAAGGGGAGCGATGGTCACAAGGGTAGCATGAGTGGCATGAATTTAGTATTGCATCAGAGTGTTTCCAACAATTCCAAAGGGGGATATTGTTGATTAATTGGGTTGGTTGTCATTGATGTCAACCCTTGAAGAAATTTTGGTAGCACAAAGGTTTTGGTAATTGACCCAAGTTTGTTTGATGGATAATCGTATGATTTTTGATATATTTGTAGGAAAGACTATTCTAGATGGATATTATATGTCATGCCATTTCCATTGGTATGTGGAATGTCACATAACTCCTAACGGTTAGAGAGTTATGGCCATGTGAAGTTGGAGAACCCTCATGAGTCATCTAGAAGCCGCAAAAGGTCAAAGTAGTCAAAATGGTTGCAAATAAGAAATTATTTAAATAATAAATTTAAGTGATGAGTGTACTATAAGTCAAAGTGGATACAAAATAAATTGTTTAAATAATAAATTTAATGGAGAAATTACTAAGTGGACAAGTGGTTAGAAGTGGGTTAGCCCTAAAATAATGAAAGTGGGTTAAGATGGTTAGAAGGTAATTTCAATAATAAAGTGAAGTGATGAGTGTAATATAAGTCAAGGGGGATACAAAATAAATTTTTTAAATAATAAATTTAATGGAGAAACTACTAAGTGGAAAAGTGGTTAGAAGTGGGTTACCACTAAAATAAGGAAAGTGGGTTGAGCTGGTTAGAAGTTAACCCCTTGAGGAAGCTACATGAAAGTATAAATAAGAGGCAATGGTATCTCATTTTTAAATCACACTTGAGCATATTGAATATCTATGAGTGACTAAGGTAAAAAAATGTATCTAAGCCTAATTTCATAGGGAAGGTGAAGTAAACAAGGCCAAAATTCAAGGGAGGATAAATTCTTTTGATAATGCTTTCTAAGGTATGTTATTTACAGATCATCTCACCATTTTCGCAATAACTTTTTTTTATAGAATGATTTAGACCATGAAATTGGGACACCATTGATGAAACATATCCAAGTAGTCGTGATAAAAATTTCATCTTGTGGTTCGTTGTAGTTTTGGAGTTACACTCCATGGAAAATAGGGTTTGTGGCTAGTCCTGAAACTAGTCTAAAACATGTGTTATGGGTAAAAACGTCATAACTTCTTCATAACATATCCAAATTCAGTAAGAACAAATGTATTGGTTATAGTAAAATCTTTCGTATTTTTTGTACCATTTTCAGATCAATACAACAAATATTATGCGTGGGGCACGCTCTACAAGTTCTCTCTTTAGAATAATCCAGAATTCAACAAGGTATGCCATTTTTGCTATAACTCATTTTCTGAGAGGTTCCAAGTAGTGAAACCTAGAGGAAGTGCATAAACGACATTGAATAACATTGTGTACTATTTTTAGATATTTATTCATTACATGTACATAGTTATGATTATTGCAAGTTAGGGTTGTTGACTAATCCAAAACTAGTCATGTGAGACTAAAGTAAATTTTGATGAAAATGATAGTCTCTTGTTGTTAAAGTTAAGGAAGGTTTGTAGGTATGTGATCATATAAAGCAGGTCTATTACAAAGTTACAAATCAGATTTGGATGATGAAATTGATGAGGGATTTTGGTTGAGGTACATGTTGGGTACATGGTTGAGACAAGTAGTTGATGAGTTGGCACATACATGAGGTGTATAGTTGATGATGTTGGTACATCTTGATGAGTAGTTGATACATGATTGGTACATACTTGGTATATGGTTGGAGTCACTTGTTAGTAGTATTGTTGACACATGGTTTATGAATGATGTATCATACTTGTCTTGGTATATTATTAGAGGCACATATTGATCTTGGTGATGATTATGAGTTCTTGTGTTATGCTTGGTTGATGCACATCTTTGAGAATTGTCTTGGTGATTGATATTGGTGAGTAGATCTGATTTGGTTGATAAGATTGATGAGACATTTTGTTGTGATAGGTTGCTTGGACAGGTTATTTGTACAGGTTTGGTGCATGGTTGATGCACTTGTTCATGGTATAGGTTGAAGCATAGGTTGGTGCATGGTTGATGCACTTGTTTATGGTACAAGTCAAGGTACAGGTTGATGCATGATCGATGCATGGTTCATATTATTGGTAAAAGTTGTTTGGTGTAGGTTGATTGGTATAGGTTTACAACAGTATATCTCATAGTGATAGTGTGACAGTGGTTCCATCATTCTACTTATATTTCAAGGTGGTTGGATGGGGAAAGGGCAGGTGGTTGTAGCCACATTCTGGTTGTAGCTGGAGAACATAGGGGGTTGTATCCTTCTTTTGGTTGTAGCTAGAGAATTGGGGAGTTGGAGCTTCCCTCAGGTTGTAGCATGAGAAACTAGGGGGTTGGAGCCTCCTTCCAGTTGCAACAGGAAAACAAAGGAAGTTGGTGCTTCCAATGAATGTAATTCTTAAATACATATAAGAAAAAAAATTATGTGCTTTTCTCCTGCTTTGGGTTTCCACGTAAAAACACTGGTGTATTGTGTATGTGTATGATTTCTCACTTGTTCACTGTTTATTTACTCTGCAACTATTGGATGATAATGATACATTGATATAACACTTGCATATTGTGGTTAAAAATGATTGAATTTCTCTATTACTTATTCACCCCCCCCTCTCAGTAATCCAACAAAGAGTTTGATAAGGAACAACATAACATTTTAAGGAGAATGAATTCAAGAAAAAATCCAAAGTCCAAATTGATATCTAGTCCTCTTCCTATTTTAGAAAATAGATATAAGCTGCCAAATTATGATTTTGATCAGACAGATAAATGATTTGACCAGCCTATGACTGATTATGAGATACATACAACCATTAAGGTTGGTAAGGAAGCATTAAAAAATCCTAGCATCCACATCTCTAAAGGATAAATGAGTTGGAAAATTAGGACATTTAAAGAGGAACTGAAGGAGTTGGAACTCCTTAACAGTGATATTAAGACAAAAAACGAGGTATTAAGATCCAACATCACTCAGGTACAAAAAGATAAGAAACATTTGGAAGCCCAAAAGAAATTGTTGGTTAGGAAGGCAAGGAAATGGTACATTCAAAGAAGGAAAGGAACAATTAAGAACAAAAGGTTGAAGAAAAAATCGAATGAGGTAAAAAGTAAGATACAAACCTCATATTTTGGGTTGAATACCTTGATTAATGCTTCAGAAAGAGTTTAAGAGAAAAAGGGTCAACAATTTTGAATTTTTGTTGGAGGAAGTAGAGTGCAATTTTGTTTGCATGAAGACATGAAACATCTTCTGTGTGGGGGAAATTTTGAGTACTAAAATTATAATCTTTTTGTCACTTTCCTATCATAAAATTGCCTCCAAAACCTATACTTATGAACCAACTTACACCCTATTTTACCCTTTTGATTTTCTTTCTCAACTACAAAATTTGTGTGTTGAAGAATATTAAAGGACAATTGTTCATTCTAAGAACATTTTTATTCTTCCTTATGCAATTTGGTTTAATTAGTTATTACTTTTAATGAGTCACTACAAAATCTCTGATTTTGTAGAAACTCAAATATTTCTATAGTTGTTAAATCGTTTATGTAGTAGAATCGTTGTTACATATGGTTGCACACACTCCAAAATGATATTGAGCATTGTAGAAGATTCAAAATCAGTGTACCTAAAGTGTTGGACACACCTACCACACTTAGAGGGGGGGGTGAATGAGTGTGGGGATCTTTTTCCCAAAACTTCCCTCTTACACAAAAACTCCTTAGTTAACATTCACCATTTGCTCATTGCTCATTGTTTTCATTTATAATCAGTTATATTTGAATACATATTAGCAACATATATCAGCAACATATCATCAACAAATCATCTCCACAAGGAACACAAAGAACACAAGATGTATGTACAAATTTTCTTTTTATTATGGACTTCAATCCGGGGTTTTTTTAGCAACAGCTGAATAGAGTACAACTCTATAAGAGCACCGGCTCTATATGAAAGAATCAGATTACATTCTCAACACCAACTGAGATGAGGTAACAATCCTCAACAGATATCAATATGTCAACATAAACAAGTGCATCAACCATGCACCAACCTGTGCCAAACAACCTGTAATCAATTTGTACCATAAACAAGTGCATCCAACCATGTACCAAGTATATACCAATCTTGTGTCAAATATTCATCAACAATGACTCATCAATATGTACCAACTTCATCAACTATACGCCTCATGTATGTGCCAACTCATCAACTGCTTGTCTCAACCATGACTAGTTTTGGATTAGTCAACAACCCCAACTTGAAATAATCATAACTTTGTTTGTAATGAATAAAGATCTGAAACTGATACATAATGTTATTCAGTTTTTTTTATGCAATTATTCCAGGTGGAACTACTTGTAACCTCTCAGAAAAGGCGTTATAGAAAAAATGGCATACCTTGCTGAATTCTGGCTTATTCTAGAGAGCGACCTTGTAGAGCGTGGCCCACAAAAAATATTCATTGAATTGATATGAAACTATTAAAAAACATAATACAACCTGTACCCTAACCAACGCATTTTGTCTCACTGAATTTGGATCTGTTATGAAGAAGTTATGACGTATTTACCCGAAACACCTATTTTTTATTAGTTTCAGGACTAGGTACAAACCCTATTTTCCACTGAGTGTAACTCTCAAAATACAACGACCCACAAGCTGAATTTTTTACCACAGATAATTGGGTATATTTTCTCAATGGCATAGAAATTTCATGGTCTGAATCATTATAGAAAAACAGTTATAGCGAAAATGGTGAGATGACCTATAAATAACATACCTTAGAAAGCATCATCAAAAGAATTTATCCTTCCTTGCATTTCGGCCTTCTTTCCTTCACCTTTCCTTAGAATTTCGGCTTAGATATCCTTGGTTACCTCAGACACATATAGGTATTCAATATTCTCAAGTGTTATTAAAATGAGAGAGCCTTGCCTCTTATTTATACTCTCCAAGTAGCTTAAAAACATCTTCTAGGTCACTTGGCCCCATTTTACTTATTTTAGGGTTAACCCACTTCTAATTTCTCCATTAAATTTAGTATTTAAATAATTTATTTTGTATTCACTTTGAATTATAGTACACTCGTCACTTAACTTTATTATTCACCTTTTAAAATCCCTTAAACCACTTTGACTACTTTGACCTTTTGGGGCTTCTAGATGACATGTGAGGGTCCTCCAACTTCGTAAGGCCATAAATCTCAAACCATGAGGAGTTATGTGATGCTTCTACATACCACCAGAAATGGCATGACATGTACTATTCATATAGAATAGTATTTTCTGAAAATATATCATAACTCATACCATTACCCATCAAACAAACTTGGGTCCATTACCCAAACCTGGGGTCTCCAACTTCTCATGGCCATAATTCTCTAACCATGAGGAGTTATGTGACGTTCTACATACCACTGAAAATGGCATGAAAAACACTATACATCTAGGATAGTTTCACCAACAATTTTCTTGATCTTCATCTCGTTATTCCACATACAAGAATGGGTCCTCCAACCATTCTTCTAGGATAACTCAATCCGCAAAGCGTCTTCCCGTGAGGGCTTTCACCATAAGGGGGGCACTTTGGATTTCATCCATTTGTGCACCTTATCAATAATTATAAGACAATAATGAGAGCATGGGTCCTCCAACCATTCTTCTAGGATAACTCAATCCGCGAAGCATCTTTCCGTGAGGGATTTCACCATAAGGGGACCACTTTGGAGTTCATCCATTTGTGCACCTTATCAATCATGATAAGACAATAATGAGTCGTCTATACATTTTTCCAACAATGCAACATATACCAATGAAACCACATCAATCCATATTCATCATGTATCAATGACAACTCATTGATCCATCTTCATCATATCAATGACAACTCATTGATCCATCTTCATCTATGCATTCTC
>JZKD02S1761127.1:752849-763746 GCA_000966675.3 Picea glauca | reverse complement strand
CCCACTTCTAATTTCTCCATTAAATTTATTATTTAAATAATTTATTTTTTATTCACTTTGAATTATAGTACACTCACCACTTCACTTTATTATTTACCTTTTAAAATCCCTTAAAACACTTTGACTACTTTGACCTTTTGGGGCTTCTAGATGACATGTGACGGTCCTCCAACTTCGTAAGGCCATAGCTCTCAAACCGTGAGGAGTTATGTGACGCTTCCACATACCACCAGAAATGGCATGACATGTACTATTCATATAGAATATTATTGTCTGAAAATATATCATAACTCATACTATTACCCATCAAACAAACTTGGGTCCATTACCCAAACCTGGGGTCTCCAACTTCTCATGGCCATAACTCTCTAACCGTGAGGAGTTATGTGACGTTATACATACCACTAGAAATGGCATGAAAAGCACTATACATATAGGATAGTTTCACTAACATTTTCCTTTATCTTCATCTCATTATTCCACATGCAAGCATGGGTCCTCCAACCATTCTTCTAGGATAACTCAATCCAAAAAGTGTCTTCTCATGAGGGATTTCACCATAAGGGGGCCACTTTGGAGTTCATCCATTTGTGCACCTTATCAATCATGATAAGACAATAATGATAGCATGGGTCCTACAACCATTCTTATAGGATAACTCAATCCACAAAGCATCTTCCCGTGAGGGATTTCACCATAAGGAGACCACTTTGGAGTTCATCCATTTGTGCACCTTATCAATCATGATAAGACAATAATGATTCATCTATATATTTTTCCAAAAATGCATCATATACCAATGAAACCACATCGATCAATCTTCATCATGTATCAATGAAAGCTCATTGATCCATCTTCATCATATCAATGATAACTCATTGATCCATCTTCATCTATACATTCTCATCAAGGACAATACATATTATATTACATCAATCATCAATCAATCAATCCTTTGAAATCAATCAATCACTTGACATCAATCAATCAAACCATTGGCATCATCGACAAGATGATCCAACATAAAGCACATCCACCTATCATCTCAGGCCAAGATTCCTCCATGTCGGCACGAGAGAAGATTCAAAGTTGCAGTCAAGGCATGAACAAATGGAAAACCATGCAAGATGGATCCACACCAAATCAACATGAGACATTAACGAGATCACATGAGATAAATTCATGCAACATGTCATGAAATTCTTCATTACGTGGATGATAAATCTTATTCTATGTACCCACAAGATGTTAGATCTGATATAGAATACATGCATGTCTTATTTCATATGTAAATTTTTTTATAGAATATGTGAGATTTGGATCTATGTGATCACGTTTGCAATGTATAAATATTGGTTATTAGAACCTTCATGGGGACGAATATGTGATATCAAACTACTGTAAACTCATATTTACATTCTGAATTAATAAAACAGAGTTTTGGTTACTGTGCAATTTCATGAGTTATATGATTTGATTTTATAAGTTCACATTTCTAAGTTCTTTTCCAACAATGTTCCTATTGGAATATGATTATCATTAAACCAACATCCACATCCATTAGTCTCCACCATAATCTCTAGAGTTAAGATCCACATGTTAGAATATAGAAGATGGTGTTCTCATTTTACCATTGACGATACCCTCGTCACCCAACCACAGGCCAAAGCCTCCCTCCGAGAACCTTAACCTTGACTGAGAATTCCTCTGAAAGGAAACCCTAGGCTAGATAGCCAAACAAAGGGCAGTGCATCTCTCCCCAAGGATATCACAACACAAAAGACTGATCAGATAGTCCCAAACCCTAGCCAAGAGATATCCAAGTCAATACTGAAAACTTGCTGCTGTTGCAGCTACACCAGTAGCTCTCCTCCAAACTTGCACACCAAACTAGGAACTGCTGCGTAGAACTGGCTATGTCTGCAACTGTTGAGATGTGACACATGAGAACTGGCACCCTGTATTTATAGTGGTTCTGTCAGTTTTGCTGGGGCCGACTTCTCCTTATGGATAAGTGTCTATTTAGTATATTATTATTATTTCTGGTTGACTTCTTCTCTTGGAGGCTAATAACCTAATATAAATTATCTTCTTGAGTCGACAAGGCTTCTAGGGTTATTAGCCAATTCATTAGCGTTTCTCTTGCTTCCCATAGTCTTCTATTCTCGTCAGGTTCACACGTGGAGGTAAATACATCCCGTAGCTACCATAATATTAACACTCCCTCCTAGCTAGAGAGGTATTTACAAGTAATGGACTTGAGCACAAAACATACCATTTACCCAGTAGCATCAATATAGTCATCTAGACTACTTCATGACTAGATCATGAGCATTGCCATCACCATCAACTGCATCATCTCTCGAAACCATACTTCATCTGAGTAATTAGATATGATGCTGGATAATTCACTCTCACCATAGAGTGATACAAGAGGAGTAAAAGATATGAATTGTTTTATGTCTGGAAAATCTTTGTTCATCATTCATCTGAATGATCATTATCTCCAATAAATTGATGATAGTCTTCAAGGTAATTAAAACAAAGATAGAACACACATGTGTCTATTCATAGTAGTACATAACTACAATCCAGTGGTTAACTACCACATCAAGTAACACACAAGTACTTGATCAACAACGTATGGTTGCGAACAATGAAACATATTCACCACAGTAGTCCTCATCTACTGTCATACAGTCTTCATAACAAACATCTGCATAGAAACAATGTCATGATATATACTGAATTATTTGGGCCAATCTGTCACTCACATCTGTGTGCTCTGAAAGAATATCTACCTCATGAACAGTGGGGCACATCCACCACAGTAGTCTATATCTATTGTCTGGAGATAAGCAGTCTCCGGGCCAATCTTTCACTTACATCTATGAGTTCTGAAAGAATATATGCCTCACAAATAGTGGAACATATCCACCATAATAGTTTACATCTACCATCATATATTCTTCATAACAAACATCTGATAGAAACCTGCACAGAAACAATGTTATGATAAAAACTGAATCATCTGGGCCAATATTTCACTCACGTCTGTGAGATATGAAAGAATGTTTGCCCTTAGTATAGAATATCAACTATGGGCTATCTTCCCCAATATTCTCAAACAAGGAAGAAAGATTATTTCTGATTTCTGAACCTGGACCATTTCTCACCCTAGGCCATTCTTCCTGCACTTATCAAAGTACACCCTGGACAGAATGTATAAACCCTAAGAAATGTTTTGGACCATTCCTCACCCTGGGCCATTCCTCCGACTCTAAACAAAGTGTAACCTGGAGAGAATGAGTCTGCCCTAAGGAATGATTGTCCCTGATTGATGAGCCTAGCCTATTCCCCACCCTGGGCCATTCCTCCGACACTAAACAAAGTGTAACTTGGAGAGAATGAGTCTGCCCTCGAGGAATAACTGTCCAGACCATTCCCCCCCCTGGTCCATTCCTCCGACACTAAACAAAGTGTAACCTGGAGAGAATGTATAACCCTCAAGTAATGTTTGTCCTACATCAACCTCCAAAACAGACCATTCTTCGAAACTGCTCACAACTGTGAACTTCAAAAGAATGATTTCCCGGTGAGGCAGACCATTCTACTTGACCACTACTCAGAGTGACTGCCAAGAAGAATGATTGTCCTAGACCACTCCCCATGTTAACCACAATGGGAAGTCACTTTCTATGATACATCAACAATCATTCTACCTCCCATGTTAACTACAATGGGAAGTCACTGTCCGTCAGAAATCTCAATCTACTTTCCGAACAGGAAAGCATATGTCCAATCTGGAATATTTTTCAATTACAAAGATAAATAATATTTTCAGTGCTCCCTCCTAACTGGAGAGTTATTTCAATCACAAAAATAAATGTTTGTGTACCTTCTTCTAGTTTGGAGAGTCTTCCCTTCCAGCTAAGAGATTTATTTCCATGAGCTCTAGCTTGAGTATGAAAGTCCTTTCATCTTGAATAGAGGCTTTACCAAAATGTATGCTTATTTTCTCATCTGTGGAGATATGTATTGGAGAAATCATTTTCTCCCTTTTGGACTTTATCATGGATAATGTAATGCTTGTACTGTAGTCTGGAACACTGTGAAGGCTTCATGTAGATCTGAACAATAGAGTATATCATAGTTGGAGGACTATGTTGTTGGGAAATAATACCCTACGGACTAACAAGCTAGGGCTAAACTTGCATGCAGATTTTTGACCTTAAAGAAATGACCTTTTCCTACCACCCAAAACATAAACCCCTCTTTCAAGACACATACATGGAAATGAACTACTAACCTTTTTACTGATGTTTGGTGTAGATCCTCTGTTGCACTTCTTGACTGCTTGCTCGTGCAGCTCCTTCCAAAGTTAATCCTGCAATCAAGACAAAACACTACGCATGCATACTATTTTTCTACTTGAGGGTTAGAAATTAAGCATAAATCACACAAATCACATATAACTCATGCATTGGGATGGGAAAAATATTCTTTTATTAATCTCAATATGAATCAACTTACAACAATGATAGAGACCGGCCACTGCTCCTTGATCATGATCCTAGGCTCCTCCTCTTCTTTTGTCCTCCAACTACTTTGCGTTAATTCTCCTTAGGCTTGAGGAAAGGCTAAAGGGTTGGGACAAATTGATTTGGAAAATGGGTAGAGTTTCTTCGCTATAATTTTCCTCCTCCAAATAGTATCCCTACCCCTTCTTTTATAGGCTAGAAGGAGCTAGGGTTTTGGACGAACTCCCGCCCATGCATGGCTGGGAGTTTCAGTTAACTAACCCATAGCTTTTTGTCCCGTCGGAAACTTTCCTGTTTTTGTGCTTTGTTAGGTAAATGCGGGCTATAGAAGGCCTGCCAGTGTTCAAACGCGTGCAGTAGTGGGTTAGGGTGCGTTTGCCTTTCCCAAGAGGATTTTTAAAGAGGTTTCTCAGCAGATGTTTTGGCAATGAAAGGGAATGAGTTGGCCTAATGCCAGGTAAGTATGTGTGGTGAAATTTAGGGTTATAACAGATGCCCCCTAATGTGTGAGGTCAGAAGAGCATCTGATGGCTGAAATACATTACCAATCCTTTACCAATCTGTACTGATATGCTGAATGAGTGAGCCCAAGAATCAGGAATCAGGAGGTGCCATATGCAAAATACCAAATGTCTCACCGAGGCGGGCATACCCATGCTCGGGATAAGATAGAACCATGGCTACCAATCAAATACACTGTAGATCCATGTCAAATAACTATAAAGAGTAGCCGCAAACAATACACAGCGGAGCTACATCTCGAAATCAGAAAGATATACATAGAAAGTATCCATCTCCTAGAAGCTGATTCGTCCTGATGGCTCTACTTCAGAGCTCGAGCAACAACTTCAAAGTCTTCTAAAACTTGGGTAGGAGTGTAATATGAGTGTACGACTGCACTACCCAGAGGTCTTTGACGACTCGTCGGTTATGGACTTGATAATATTGATGATCGGACTGAAGGCTTCAGTGATTTCGAACAAAGACTTGATTGGATGTTCAGGATGGTTGGGTATGTGGACAAGAGACATATTGCAGAAGGGATGACTCAGGCTCAGTAACAAACTTCCCTTGGATAATAGCACGACAAATGATAAGACTCAGGCAGCATATCTGTTAATCATAAGTCTATGAAGCAGGAGGCCATGCAAACGCTCCATATGTTTGGAAGAGTAACCAAACGGTGGAGGACACAACTCTATATAGCGAGAAAAAGATTCCTAAGGTCGTACTACATCCCATAGTTTGATGATCAAACGGACAGATGTGCTTTATCCAAGAGCGACTCATTATGCTGCCAATAAAGAAAATACTTTTCCCATCCTCTTTTTGGGGTATATTTGATTTTTTTGTTCTCTTTGATGATTTTGAAAAAGAATAAAGGAGTATTACATTACAATGGAGGAACGAGTTCTGTAAACATACAAGTTCGAGGCACAAAGACAAGACTGACGTTCTGGCGAAATTATACTCGAGAAAAATCCTCCAACGGCCAAAGGTGTTAAGACGCAAAAGCAAACTGTTACAAGGCTGATGGGTAAGGTATGCGAATTCGGTTGATAGAACACACAATGGTAATGTCCTTCAATGTAAGTTTAATGAGCCCAGAGAAGGGAAGCTCGGTGGTTTTTCATATTTAGAGAGTCTGAAAAAGCATAAAATGAGACTCCATTGGGGTACCTTTTTCGACAATAGTCTAGTTGGTTCGAAAAAGGGATAAACTAGCATCGATTAGATGCCAATTCAAAACCATTTTAATGAGTGTGAAAAGGACAAGATCACTCGGCTATTTTTTCACTTTTAAGGAGTCCGAAAAAATCTTAACTATGGACTCCGTCAGGAATATTCTTCTAGCCCAATTTAACGAGTGTGAAAGAATAAGGTCACTCGGTGATCTTTTCAATTTTAGGGAGTCGGAAAAGAGATTAACTATGGACTTCGTGGGTGTTTCTTTTTCGTAAATTTAGTCCCTCAGGCCCGAAAAAGGAATAAAATTATACCTGAGGATACTCTTCTAAAGAATGGGAATTCAATAGAGTATTCCTTTGCTCGTACAGTTGACCGTCCGGACCAAAAAAGGGGTAAACTACCACCGGACAGACATGACTTCAAATTTTAGTTTAACGAGCATGAAAGGTCACAAGATCGCTCGACAATCTTTTCATTTTTAGAGGGTCTGAAAAGGGCTTAAAAGGAGACCCGTTTAAGGAACGTTCTTCTGGACCAATTTAACGAGTGTGAAGAAACAAGGTCACTCGGCAATCTTTTCATATTTAAGGAGTCTGAAAAGGGCTTAAAGAAGACTCCACAATGGTTACTTTTCTCAGTTAATCCGGATGAGATCGAAAAGCAGAAATACAGTCTCGCCGGATGTTGCTTTCGGATTTCAAAGCGAGCTTGAAAAAAAACAAAGTTAGCTCAGAATAGACTCTTTGTGGGTCAATGCCTAGCGTCGCCTTGGGGGAGCTATATGCTCTGAAGAAAACATTGTCTATGACGCCAGGGGTTCTAGAGATATTGATAGGTATCATTTCAGCAATGTTTGCCATATTACCCTCATCATAGATCTTGCGTGTAGCTAAGGGATTTGTATGACAAGACCTATCTCTAGTCATAGTCACGGTGAATTCTCCTGCTTTGATTCGGCTTAACTTCGAGAGGAAATATGATCTGTGATGAAGATCTTCCCAAGGTTTGTCTGGACTAGTCATTGCTTCGATTACTGCTTCATCATAAGACACGACTAAGTCTAACAAATCGGTGGTAGCAAGAGAACCCTGAGCCCAAATAGGCTCTAGAATTGGATCCAACTCTTGTGCGGGAGTAGGATCAGGGTTAGCTGAAGCTTGCTAGACTAAAGAGTATGTTTCTTCAGCGGCCGACAAGGGCATGGACATGCCGGAGTGCTCTATCTCATCCACCGTGGCCAATGGGGAAGGAAGAATCCACGGATCCTCAAAGTAAGTTGTGCGGAACGACGAAACGTGAAAAATCTCAGCCTTGTGGTGATTCGATATAAAATGGACATCGTTATGAGGAGGTGGGTAATAGAAGGTACCCATCAAGGATGGGCACAAACCAACTCCTACATTAAAAACACCGGGCTATGGATTATCAATCAGGGGAACCGTGGATGCCCCCAAAGCTGGGTCAGGCCTAGAGAAGGACAATTGATCGATGGTCACTATCTGACCCTTGTGTGGAAACAACAAGACTCGAAAAACTGTAGCAACCACAGCTTGCATAGCATTGGTCCAACTCCGACCTAACAAGAGGTTATAGTCGAGGGGAGAATCGACTACCTCTACTTTGACGCACAGAGTCTTCCCTCCTAACTGCACAGGGAAAGAAGGAACGATGCCATGTGGTAGGAAAGAATGACCGTCAAACGCAATGAGGAGAGTAGGTGATGGAGACAAAGTGGGCTGACCAATGGCCTTCCAACATGCTAATGACATAACGCAAGTGGAAGTGCCCTCGTCGACCACCGTGTGGAAGATATTTCGTGTAAAAGTTTTCGTGGGATGAGCCACTACTATCTGAAACACAACGTGGTAAGGCAGACGAGGTTTTAAGTCAGTCGTATCTAACATGATGGTACCCGGGTTACAAGTCTCAGTAGAGCCTAAAGTAGTCAACAAGGCTTTCCTCTGAGCAGGGCAGCTTTGGAGGACCTCCAAAGCGGACATCGCACAAGGGGTTTGTGATAAATCTTCCACCACAGAGTAATTATGGGCGGCCCTTGTGTTTGGGTTGTCAGAAGCTTTCTTAAATGCACCCTTTGGAATGCATGTCATTGTTTCACCCAACATCTTCTTGATCTATAGAGGAAGAGATGGGATCTCGGCTTCTTTACCCTTCTCAGAGGCGCTTTGTTTACTATAGTCATGTGCTCTAGTCGTTATTAAAGCATCACCTCTAACCATATATACGTTCGCGGGTGAGGATTTGTTTGGAGGAGGGCAAGTTTCCTGGCTTCCCCCTTCGACACTTGTAGAGGCTTGAGTTAAATTTTTCCCATGCTGAAAGGGATTAGTCAACACGGCTTGCTGTTGCTGTGTGACAAACTTCTGGGCCTCTGCAAGTCGAGGACATAGATGGGTCGGGTGGTCTTCTGCACATAAATTGCATAGATACCTCGCCTTCCGTTTTTTTGTGGTGCCCTCGCCAGCATTCTCAGTGGGTTTTTTATCCCCCTTACCCTTTTTGCGTTGTTTTTTCTTCCCTTCAGGCTGCTGGGTGGCCTTGGGGTTAGTCGTCTGCACGGAGTGTACTTCCGACATTTGGGTAGGAGGAGCAGCCAAAGCAGTAGTCTGACTAGCCGCTGAGTGTTGTATAGATAACCGTTGCAATTGTTTTGTCAATTGCTCAGCGGGCTTAGTTTGTGCTGAACCAACAATACCATTGGCATGTGGTCCAACTCTCTGTCTAGTTTTATCCAGTATTGATCGTTGTGCATTTGGCAGGATGTTGTATAATAAACCAGACTGAGAATAGATGAGCTCAAACTATTGAGCCCTCATGATGGCATCTTCTTCGGAGAAAACTCCTGAAGTTGCGACGTCTTTGGATAATTGCGGGACTAAAGACTTAAGGAACCACTCAAGCAGGAATGCTGGTGGGACTGGTACTTTGATTAGACTCTTTCGACGTCTCCACTCTCAGATATGATTAGAGATATGGTCTACTATCGTCTGTTCGAAATTAACAAGCAACTCTGTGCCGACGTCGTATCTCACAGGTAACTGGAAATGGTTAAGGAAGGCCATCGCCAATTCGCCAAAAGAAGAATATCTTGAGCGGTCAAGCTCGATGTACCATTTCACGGCACTCCCGATAAGAGTGCGTTGAAACAATCACAACTGGACGGAGTCATCTTTCAATGAGTTAGATGAACACCAAAGATGGAAAGTAGTCANCTGGATCTTCGTTAGGCTTGGCCTCAAACTTTGGAATGTCCGAAGGCAACTTCGTTGGCATAGGAGGCCAACGTGGATCGTGACAAATAGGATCATTTAACAACCTTGTCAAATCGAGCAAGTGTAACGTCACCAGGAATGGTAGTTTGGGTTGCTGTTGATAGCTTGAAAAAAAAGATCCTGGAGTTTGGCTGGCACCAGGTTTCCAAGAAAAGTTTGGCTGCTGGCCCAGATTTTGGTAGAAACCATGGCCCTGACCAGCGTAGGGATTTTGCATCTGTGGAGACATCATTGGCTGATTCCCCATAAAGGACATAGGATGTTGGGCATTCATCATGTTTGACAGAATTTGGGAAGGATTACCCCATGCCGGTCCTGCTGGGAGAGGCATAGAAATCTGTCCAGGGTTCCATTGACTGTGGAAGGAATTACCCCAGAATGACATTCCCGAGGAGGGAATGGACCCTTGTCCTGAGTTCCAAGGTCCTGCTATATGTGCCCCCGGCGCAGGAATAGTACCCTGCGCTGGAGTAGACTGTCCAAAAATGGGAGTGCCCCCAGACGAGAAAGAAGTGGATGCGAAAGTGTTGTTACCAAACGTCCCATTCCGAACAAATGGTGACGAACCTACCAGCATAGTGTGCGCAGGTGTTCCTTGACTCCCGGCTCCAAATGAACTCGTGTGTGCAGGCTTCCCGGCGGACTGCTGATGCAGACCACCAAGCGAAGGGGATGAAGGAGAGATATGACATCCAGCGTAAAGAAAGGCATTAAAAGGGATAGTAATGCCCCCAAGTTGACCTTGCAGAGGAGCGGTAGAGCTCCCTGCCCCCAGACCCAAAGTCTGTAAAGTGGAGTGAGTGAGTGCAGGACTTGTGCCTGAACTAGGCATACCATATGAGAACGGAGGACCGGTCGCACTAGGTGTAAAAGGAGGTGTGGCCTCCGTGATAGATGGGGTCGGTCCACTGTGCGACGTAGTTGTGGCCAAGACCATGGTGGCCCGGACCATCGACAAAGGCAAGTTAGGAGATGCTTCTCCTGTGGTAGCAATGGTGGTGGGAATGGAAGAATTCCCAGAGGAAGTAACAACGTTTGTAACAGAGATTCTGGGTTCGATCCCCAGTGGAGTCGCCAATTCTGTTTTTGGGAAATAATACCCTACGGACTAACAAGCTAGGGCTAGACTTGCATGCATATTTTTGACCTTAAAGAAATGACCTTTTCCTACCACCCAAAACATAAACCCCTCTTTCAAGACACATACATGGAAAGGAACTACTAACCTTTTTACTGATGTTTGGTGTAGATCCTCCGTTGCGTGTAATGTCCCCCACCTCTTAGAGAGATAATGAGGAGACTCAGTGGCCTGGGCACCCCCACTAGGTCATAGTCTCACACTGAAGGGGGGGGGGAAGTCAAGAAGTTAAAAGTTAT
>JZKD02S1761127.1:719430-737872 GCA_000966675.3 Picea glauca | reverse complement strand
ATTAATCAATAATATTGTTTTGATTATTAATAAGAAGAAATATTTTTTTGGCCTCTTAGGTTTGTTTTTCTAAAACATTATATTTTATTTTGATTGATTATATGGGCTTTATTAGTCCCAACCCCCCGCTAGGGATTATAGTTTTTGCTTCGCGGTCAATGATCGTTGACCGCCTATTATTTGGTTTCTTTTTGTAATTACATGGTGCATTTTGATTCTTTTTACAAATTGTATGCCAAGGTTCTCCAAATAAACTTATTATTTGAATTTTCTTCCAAAAACATTACATTTTCCTAATTTTCTAAATTCTTCTCTTGAATTTTCTATTGGTTTAAATAGATTTGATTTGACATTATTCCCCTAGTATGTTGCAATTTTTTAAAGTTATTTTTCATAGTTAAAAATTATTTTCTAAATGAATTATATCATTGGCTATTTACGAGGTGGAACTGTAATCCAGGGTTGTGCAGTCTATGGTTGCAGGGTCTGTGGTTGTAGTATGTGGGTGTTGCAGTCTAGGGGCGTGGCAAACTACATGCCAATTCTTCCATCCTCGTTTTCCTATTTCTACCACCACCTAACACATAACAATAACGATTCATAGTATGGATTCATAACAGGTGGACAACAACAAGTTTACTTTAATCAGTGTACTTAATGAAATAGAACCTGACTTAGAAGGTCACTTGTGCTCCTATTCATTCGCGCATGGAGGAGATGATTAGGGAACATTGTCCTAGTTATGGTGAGGTAAATTCAAAAGTATGATAAGCCTGGCTAGTTTACCCCGTACCATAGGCATAGATGGGAACATAGGTGGAGGAAGCATAGACTATAGTTGTCTCTCCTGCATATAATCACTAGCTTAGAAAGCTAGAGGAGATTGGTAGAGGAGGAAGCCAAAGTCCTAGAAATATTTGATCAAAAGTGAAGCCTGAAGCGTGAAGAGGATGTGGTTCACAATCCTCAAGTCAATATTGAGAGGCTGGTCTAGTGTCGAGCAAGAATAAAATCCACTCAAGCCCATGAAACATCACTCATTGGGTCGGGTAGCCGGTAGCGTAGCCAAGAAGAAGAACACAATTTTATTTTCTTATATCTCTTATTTCCTTTCCCTCGGAAGGGAAATACCTAACATACCTTATTTGCAATGAAATCATTATCACTAATTGTACCTTTGCTCATCACAATATCCTCCATTGGCTTGGATTGAAGCTTGCCTTTAGGATTGAAGTTGTTTAGTATTCCAACTTGTTTTTATCAGGTTTTCTTTTCCAAATTCTATAATTCCTTATCCAGTATCATTTCATTCTGCACACAACTCATGTAAATTAGTAACCGTTTTCCATTACTATCGATAAATTAGAATACTTTTCAATATTATTAAGAATGATATATATTGTAATACCCCAAGGACGTGCCCCAATTTCATTATGAATTGTAATTATGTTTCATAGGCTGGTGAGCCAAGTTTACATAAGCTAGGGGGCTTATGTGTTTATTAGGCTAGAGAGCATAAGTGTTGAAGGCCAGGATCCTGATTTTTGTACATGTAATTATGCACATTATTAATACAAAAACATCTTTGCGTGTGGACCGACCATGATGAATGAGTTATGGGGGACTAAGCTTCTACAAATCCTGGGTAAGGGAGAGGGGGTTGAAAGGTTGGAAGAGGGGCTAAGATTGAGGGATTAAGTCCTTTGGAATAATAATTAAATATTATTCCAGTGAAAATGTATATGTTTTGTCCTAATTTCTTGGAAGGGGAACGTTTGTAAGATGGGAAACATGCAGCCCCAGGGAGACAGGTGTTGACCTAGGCGCATGCAGTTAAAACCAAAGAAGTAAGTCGTGTTGGGGGTTTTTCCTTCATTCATCCATCCGCCACTTGAGTATGGGGGTTGGTCCTCCATTCTTCTGTGGGTGGTCTGAACTGTGTGACCTCTGTGTTGGAGTGCTATATACCTCATGCAACTCTGAAATCTGAAACTGTGAAACCTAGTAGTAAAACCATGGACTGAGATGAGTCTCATGTGTGTCCTGTGAACCCTGAGAATACCGTAATCGTCCATGCCATGTTCTTTTTAACTGCAGACTGTTGTGGTCACGTAGGCCCTTGGCTAAGTGTAATTAGCTACTGTCATTCGTCCTCTACTGAGTCTTACTGTTGTTCTCCTTGTGCTCGAACGGAAATGAAGAAACATGTTGTATGGCCTGTGTATACAACACTCTCTCCAGGTGAGAGAGGTGGTTGAGGTTAAAGAAGTAGGTTTTCAAATATGTGGGCGGCTCTCTCTAGGTGAGAGAGTGTTCAGAAGAAGTGAGTACTCCTAGAAGGGGTCTTGTAGCTTCCACATAGCTCGGAGACTTCCGGTCCGATTTGTTGTTGAATCCCAAGGAAAGGGAGGTTTAATAGCCGAAGGACTCTTCAGGTGACAATGAAGGTGTATACTCTTGGGGTGGGACATGCATGTGGGGAATGAGATTTTGTGAGCAGTTGGCATAAGTGGCTCCTGGGAGAGAGAGTCTTCATTTGTAACTGTGTGTCTTCTCGTTGGCCTTGCCTAGCTTAGGATTCCCTTACCCAGTGGAGCTTAGTCCTAGCTCAGGGGTGACCTACTGCTGAGAGTGATGAGCAGTGCGGTCTAAGGCTAGGAGGTTTGTGGAAGGTCTGCACGCAATTGGTGGAACTACTGCATTACAAAAGATAAGTATCAGTTTGTGTTGAATTATATGTTTTGCATGCCTGTGATGCTTATGTTTTATCATGCATTATGTTGCGCATATGAATTATTGTTAATGTCATTGATTATGTATGCTAGCAGTGATTATGTGTTTACTCTATGTTAATTTGTTTACAATCACTTAAATGCGTATTATTTAAGTGTCTTTTCGTAGTAGCTTTACTTCAGAGCTAGAAAGAGATAAGAAGAAGGGTGTTGGTAGCATCGCCTAGTCCTTGGAGGGTCGAGGATGTTACAGTTTGGTATCAGAGACAAGGTTTCAAAGTTGAGTCTGAATGGGCTGGATAAGTGGTCATTGGACCCGAATTTGCAGGTGGAAATTGTGTTTGGAATAACCAATTTCGGACCCTAGAATGTTCCTGAGTGGCAAGGGGTTGCTTGGTCATGTTACAAAACTTAGGAGGTGTAGAGGTATTATAAAACTGCAATCGATGTGGTATTTGACCACAGAGAGAGAGAGAAATATCTCAACGCATGAGGTGTTGGAGTCATGGGATTTGATCGGGAGGAAAGGCGATCCCCCACGACCATCAAATATGGAGAAGGTACAAGAGAGTTATCCTGGAAACCTTTCGGGGATTCGGATATCGAGAAAAGAGAGCTGTGTTGAGGCATGAACTCCCAATGCCCGAAACTCCAACGTTCCAAAACAATATACATCGTAGATCGGAGGAAGAAAACTTGACCGTTGGATCAAGCAGAAAGTAAGTCGCAATTTCGAGATTTCGGCAATTGGGAGAAGTGGGATGTGTTGATGCACAAACTCCAGAAACCCGAAGTCCCGAAAAGAAAAGTGAATGTGGTGGGACTCGATGACATTGTCAAAGGTGACGTGGATCCTCCTAGATCTGCCACGTTCCACAATTTTAGTCAGTGAGATTTTTACTACGTGGGCCCAGAGGTTAAAGTAAATTGGAATTTCGGATGTCGGAAGATTGGGAGGAAACAAGTGTGGGAACTCCCGAGGTCCGAAGTCCTGAAACCCCAAAGTCCTGAAGTCCCGAAAGTCCCAAAAAATTCCATGACAGAAGGACCATAGTGGATCCCAACCTTTGGATGATGGGTAAACGTGGACCGTTGATCCACCCAATTTCGCGATGTCGATAATCGGAATTCCAGGAGATAGTTTTGTGTGCCTTAAAATTTTCCAAAGGCCGAAAAGATGGGTAGCACCTAGTGGTCTAGCATTTGTTCATGACCCATTATCGCATGGGTTGGGGACTAAGAAATAGGTGTCTATTGCCTGACAGTTACAGAGCCAAGTAGATCTCTGAAAATTCATGAAAAAAGAACGTTTTTTATTCGATTTATGAATTATGTGTGTGGAATTTGTTAAAGAATGTTAGCCTAAAAAATTCTGGTTGTCTGCACGTTGTGATTGCAAAATATTGGTGAGTGCCAGAAATGATTAGAATTGCCTCGGAGTGTAAAGAAATGGAAGAGGCGTGGATTGCTTCCAGGCCAGAGAACGAAAGAGAAGGAATGAACGTTTCGTTGGGAGTTGAAGGAACAAACTCCAATGGACATGGAAAAGAGATGGATAAGGAAGGGCATATGATGAAAATCATTGAAATATTACAGAAGGATGCCCAGTCTCACTAAACTGATAGCTGAAATCTCATGAAATCCAAGGATCAGCAAGGAGAATTCAACTTGAAGTTGATGCAGAGTCTGGAAAAGATCAAAAAGAAATTGGAAAAGGAGAGTGATTCAAGAAAAACAGGGAGTCGCATGACCCCTAAGAGGAAAAGACGATCAAGGAGTATTAGCAGACATCGTCATCGCTCTCCAAAGAATTCTAGTAAGGAAGCACACAGTAGTTCAAGCCCATCTCCTACCAGAAAGCATAGGAGGTCTGGAGTGGATGAACTGAAAGGAGAAATGAATAAGATTAAGCCTCCCACGTTCGATGGAGAACACCAGAAGGAGGAAGATGAAAAAACATGGTTTCTTGGCATGAGGAAGTACTTCCAACTACAAAACTATTCCTCTCATGCAGAAGGAATAATTGCAATGTATCAACTGAAGGGAAAGGCATCCATGTGGTGGGATCAACTTGTGCAGGTGCAACACATTAGAGAGAAAGATATCACTTGGAAGGAATTCAAGAGGTATTTCAAGAAGAAGTATTTGACTAAGAGATATTATGACAGAAAGATGAAAGAGTTCTTTGAACTCAAGATGGGAAGCATGACCATTGATGAGTATGAATGTAGGTTTTTGGAATTGTTGAAGTATGTTTCATTCATCAAAGAGAAAACCGTCAAGATTCAAAGGCATTTGAGTGTACTGCAACCTTACATTGGGGAAAAGATCTAGTATGATGACCCCAAGACCATGGAATAAACGATAAGGAGGGAGAAATGCTTGTATGAGCAGTAGAGAGAAAATCCTACCTTTCAGAAGGCTTGGGATGATCAGAAGAAGTTCAAGAAAGAGCAGAGGCAGAAAGGAAACATGCCTCCCTTTTTTAGAAACAGTCCTCATGGACAACCATCTTTTAGAGAGCCCAGAAAGACTAAAGTGGGTGTAAAATTACCAAGAAAAACACCTATAGAGTGTTGGGGTTGCAAAGGAAACCATAGATACAGATATTTCCCCCACAGAAATGATAAAGCGAGATACTTCCACAATGTTCAGCAAGATGAAATAGTGGAGGACATGGGCAGTAGAATGCCAAGGATCTATGCAGCCTTGGACAACAAGAAAGATGAGTACCAGTCACACATGATTGAAGTGGAAGGTATGATCAACAACCATACCTTTACTGCTTTAATTGATTCAGGGGCTAGCCATAGTTATATATATCCTAGAGTGGTGGAACGTTTGCAATTGTCCAAAAGAAAACATGTAAATTCTTGGTTAGTGCAATTGGCCAAAGGAACCAAGAGAAGAGTTACAGAATTGGTTAAAGAAAACATGTAAATTCTTGGTTAGTGCAATTGGCCAAAGGAACCAAGAGAAGAGTTACAGAATTGGTTAAGTCCTATCTAGTGGACATGAATGGACTGAGCACGAAGCTTGAACTAAACATTCTGCCTTTAGGTTCTTATGACTGTTTAATCAGGATGGACTAGTTGGACCAACACCATGCCATCTTGGATTGTCGTAATAAGGCATTCACTTGCTTGGATGAGGAAGGAATTCATAAGACAGTCCAAGGAATTCCTAGAGTTGTTGCTGTCAGAGAAATATCAACATTGCAGCTGAAGAAGTGCTTCAGGAAAGGCTGTCAATTATTTGCAGCCCATTTGAAGGAAGCACCTGAGGATAAGGTGTCAAGGATTGAAGACCATGCAGTACTAAAGGAGTTTGAGGATATATTTCAGGAGGTACCTGGACTACCTCTGAAGAGAGATATTGACTTCACTATAAACTTAATTCCTAGATTAGCTCCAGTGTCGAAAGATCCTTACAGAATGAGTACGCCAGAGTTGAAAGAGTTGCAATTGCATCTTGAAGATATTTTGAAGAAGGAGTACATACACCCAAGCATGTCACCTTGGGGTGCACTGGTCCTGTTCATGAAGAAGAAATACGTGATGTTGAGATTGTGTATCGATTTCAGACAGGTGAACAAAGTAACTATTAAGAACAAATATCCTCTGTCAAGGATTGACGATCTCTTTCATCAGTTGAAGGATGCAAAGATATTTTCGAAGATAGATCAGGTTGAGATATCACCGGGTGAGAATAAAGGATGAAGACATCAACAAGACCGCCTTTAGAACAAGGTATGTTCATTATGAGTTCACAATGGTGCCCTTTGGGTTGTCAAATGCACCTGTTATTTTTATGTGTCTAATGAATGGTGTATTCAGGTACTACCTAGACAAGTTTGTCATAGTTTTCCTCGATGACATTTTGGTATATTCCAAGTCAGAGGAAGAGCATGAAAAACATCTGGGGATGATGTTACAGGTGCTAAGAGAGCACCAGCTATATGCCAAGTTAAGCAAATGTTCATTTTATCAGGAGCAGATCCATTACTTGGGGCATATTATTTCGAAGGATGGGATAGCGGTAGATCCTGAAAAGATTGAGGCCATCAGAGAATGGTCAACGCCAAAGAATGTGATGAAAGTCAGATCCTTTATGGGTCTAGCTGGTTATTATAGAAGATTTATTGCAGGATTCTCAAAGATAGCTCACCCTATCACTTCCTTGCAAAGGAAGGAGAATAAGTTTCAGTGGACAGAGGATTGTGAGAAACATTTTTAGCGATTGAAGAAACTATTAACCAGTGCTCTAATCCCGAGGATCGCAAATCCGAATGAATACTTTGTGGTGTGCACAAATGCATGCAAAGAAGAATTGGGAGGAGTCCTTAGTTAGAATGGATTCATAATTTGTTATGAATCCAGAAAGTTGAAAGAGCATGAAAGGAACTATGCCACTCATGATTTGGAGTTGGTAGCAATAGTACACATGCTAAAGAAATGGAGACATTACTTCATGGGGAGGAGGTTCGAATTGAGAACAAACCATAATGGTCTGAAGTATTTGTTTGATCAACCGACCATGAATGCTAGGTAGAGTAGGTGGTTGGAATTTCTCTATGAATATGATTTTGATATCAAGCATATCAAAGGGAAGGAGAATAAAGTGGTTGATGCACTCAACATGAGAGTACATGAATTACATGCTACAACCATTAGCATGTATCAAACCGATATAAAGGGTAGAGTTTTGGAAGCCACAAATGAAGATTTGCAGTACAGGGATTTGGTGGCAAAGCTACAACAAGGTAAGATACCACAGAAAGTGGAGAATTATAAGTTAGAGACTGATGGAATACTTCAATACAAGAAAATAATTTATGTACCTAATGTCCAGGACTTGAAGCTTATGATCTTGCATGAAATGCATAACGTGCCTTATGTTGGGCACCTTGTATACCAAAAGACTGTGGCAGCAGTCAAGAGCCATTACTTTTGGCAAAGTATGAAGAAGGATTTTTTTTAGTACATCGCCAGATGTATGGAGTTCCAGAAGGTTAAATATGAGCACAGGCACCCAACAGGGTGGCTGCAACCTTTACCCATTCTTGAGTGGAAGTGGGAAGTAGTGACGATGGATTTCATCACCGGATTGCCCAGAATAGGCAAGCAACATGATTCCATCTTGGTGGTGGTGGACAAGATTACAAAAGATGCACACTTCATTCCGTTAAAGACCACTCACAAGGTAGTGGATGTTGCCAACATCTTTATGAAGGAAGTGGCATGGTTGCACGAAATTCCCATGACAATTGTGTCTAACAGAGACCCGAAATTTACCTCAAATTTCTGGAAGGGGTTATTCAAGGGATTCAGAACAAATCTCAATTTCAGTACAACCTATCATCCTAAGTCGGATGGGCAGACAAAATGAGTTAATCGAGTGATAGAAGACATACTGAGAATGTATGTTATGGGCAAACCATCGAAATAAGAAGACTACCTACATTTGGTAGAATTCGCCTACAACAATGGGTATCAAGCATCATTGAAGATGAACCCATTTGAAGCACTTTACAGAAGAAAGTGTAACACTCCAGTAAGCTAGGATAACCCAGCTGATAGAGCAGTAGTTGGGATAGAATTACTCAAGGAAATGGAAGATCAGATGCTAAAAATCAAGCAGAATTTAAAAGCTGCCCAAGACAGGAAGAAAATTTATGTTGATAGGAACAAAACCCATAGAGAGTTTAAAGTGGTTGATCATGTTTTTTCTGAAAGTAAAAGCCAATAGAAGTTCCCTGAAGTTGGGAAACTGTGTGAAGTTGGCAGCCAAATTTTGTGGGCCATTTGAAATCATAGAAAGGATTGGGCCAGTTGCATATATACTTGCATTACTTGCATCCACGATTGTACATAATTTGTTTCATGTTTCATTGATTAAGAAATATATACCTAATGCTAATCATGTAATCGATTGGAATGTGATTCAGGTGGAACAAGAAGGTGTCCTGCAAGTGCATCTTGTACGCATATTAGATAGGAAAAGAAAACAGCTCCAGAATTGAGCTATAGGACTTGTAAAGGTCCAATGTACCTGGTACGGTCATGAGGATGCAACATGGGAACATGAATATGTTATGCGGGTAGAATACCCACATCTTTTTGAAGATTTTTGAAATCTTGCGGATGTTGTGTGGAAGTTGCACTGAGGACGGTGCAAAAATAAGGGGAGGGGATTATAATACCCCAAGGACGTGCCCCAATTTCATTATGAATTGTAATTATGTTTCATAGGCTGGTGAGCCAAGTTTACATAAGTTAGGGGGCTTATGTGTTTATTAGGCCAGAGAGATTAAGTGTTGAAGGCCAGGAGCCTGATTTTTGTACATGTAATTATGCACAGTATTAATACAAAAACATTTCTACGTGTGGACCGACCACGATGAATAAGTGATGGGGTACTAATATTCCACAAAGCCTGGGTAAGGGAGAGGGGGCTAAAAGGTTGGAAGAGGGGCTAATCGTGAGGGCTTAAGTCCTTGGGAATAATAGTTAAATATTATTCCAAAGCTGTGAAAACGTATATGTTTTATCCTAAGTTCCTGGAAGGGGAACATGTGCAAGATGGGAAACATGTAGCCCCAGGGAGACAGGTGTTGACCTGGGCGAATGTAGTTAAAACCAGAGAAGTAAGCCATGTTGGGGGTTCATCCTTCATTCCTCCATCCACCACCTGAGTCTGGGGGTTGGTCCTCCATTCTTCCGTGGGTTGTATGAACCGTGTGACCTCTATGTGGGAGTGTTATATACCTCATGCAGCTCTGAAATATGAAACCATGAAACCCAATGGTAAACTCATGGACTGAGCCGAGTCTCGTGTGTGTCCTTTGAACCCTGAGAATACCGTAATCGTCCATGTTGTGTGTGTTTTAATTGCGGACTCTTGTGGTCACGCATTCCCTTGGCTAAGTTTAATTGGCTACTTTCATTCGACCTCTGCTGAGTCGTACTATTGTTCTCCTTGTGCTGGAATGGAACTGAAGAAACATGTTGTCTGGCCTGTGTATACAACACTCTCTCCAGGTGAGAGAGGTGGTTGAGGTTGAAGAAGCAGGTTGTCAAACCTGTTGGAGACTCTCTCCAGGTGAGAGAGTGTGTGGAAGAAGTGAGTACTCTTGGAAGGGGTCCTGTAGCTGCCACAGAGCTCAGAGTCTTCCGGTCTGGTCTGTTGCTGAAGCCCAAGGCAAGGGAGGTTTAGCAGCCGAAGGACTGTTGGGGTGACAATGAAGGTGTGTACTCCTGGGGTGGGACAGGCATGTGGGGAATGAGATTTTGTGAGCAGTGGGCATAAGTGGCTCATGGGAGAAAGAGTCTTCCTTTGTAACTTTGTGTCTTCCCGTTGACCTTATGTAGCCTAGGATTCCCTTACCTGGTGGAGCTTAGTCCTAGCTCGGGGGTGACCTACTGCTGAGAGTGATGAGCAACACAGTCTAAGGCTAGGAGGTTCATGTAAGGTCTGCACGCAGTTGGTGGAACAACTACATTACAAAAGATAAGTATCAGTTTGTGCTGAATTATATGCTTTTCATGCCTGTGATGCTTATGTGTTATCATGCATTATGTTGTGCATATGAATTATTGTTAATGTCTTTGATTATGTATGCTAGCAGTGATTATCTGTTTACTCTGTATTAAGTTGTTTACATTCACTTAAATGCATATTATTTAAGTGTCTTTCTGCAGTAGCATTACTTCAGAGCTAGAAAGAGCTAAGAAGAAGGGTGCCGGTAGCGTCGCCTGGTCCTTGGAGGGCCGGGGATTTTACATATACTAGCAATAATGTTAACTCCAAATGTTTGTAGTTCTACTACTCCGTCAAGCTAGTTAGGAGACACACCATAAAGTCAATTAATTCTTTCCAGGACGAGTTATTGGACTATTTTTATTATAGCAAAGTAAATCTGATTAAATTCATGTTTTTTTTACTTATTATTGATCTACTTTAAGAAATTTAATAAAACTGTTTCAAAATTTCAATATTATTCAAGCAATGGTTCAATATTGTTATTCATGCACATTTGCAACTTGTTTACTATGATTGACTTAATATGAATAGATCAACAAGAGAGAGTAGTTCCAATGTAGAAGAAATATGCACAACTTGCATGGTGAACACAACCTACATCCTGGAAATGGGGTGGAATCCATTGGTAGCCTCCGCTACAAGATGAAGTGCCTCTTCCTCAGTCCATTGAAAGCTCCAATTTGGGTTTCGTTTTCTTGTCGCTCACACATTTTCAATTCCAACATATTACCAACTGAAGTTGGAATTCACTCAAGGCTAAGAATGAGAGTTGTGTTTGTCTCATATTGAAATGCAATAAATAAATTACAAAGACAAATATTCATTAGGCAAGTATAAAATAAATATTCACACAAATTCAACACAACACTAAAGTGGAAGAACACTGTGGAGATAAAGTTTATTCATGTTTGAAAGTTCATCTAAATATTACATAAACAAATCTCATGATATTGTGTTAATGAATCCAACGAGACTCCATCATCGTACTATCAAAGTTTCACTAAATACATTGCAAAATCAGTATAATCGTTTAGAAGGCTACAATGGTTGATCACAATCACAATGCTCTCTAAATTACGGTCACTGAACCATCTATTGTTATTGTGCATTCAAGAACTTGTCTAAAACTTAGGCCAACATCTCTCACAAATTTATTTTGTTGTCTCACCCTCTAGACAATGATTGAATAACCCAAAATTGTCAAAATTTGTTGTGAGACGTGGAAAAATTTCTAAGATTGACTCTATGAACTAATTGTTAATCTTAGGAACT
This sequence comes from Picea glauca, assembly GCA_000966675.3. Classification (NCBI taxonomy): domain Eukaryota; kingdom Viridiplantae; phylum Streptophyta; class Pinopsida; order Pinales; family Pinaceae; genus Picea; species Picea glauca. The sequence continues at coordinate 726,326 of JZKD02S1761127.1, read as the reverse complement.
TGGTGAAAATTGGTTCAAGTATAAGACTCTGGTAACTAATCGTTAATATTAGGAGCATGGTCAAAATTGGTTCTAGTATAGAGCCATGCCTAAATGTGTTGATTATATCTCTTTATCAGATCTCGAAATAGTGAAGTAGCTTTTTCCACTGGCTGGTACTCCAAGGAATCCTCATTGGGTTGAAGCTGCAAAACTTTGTCTCTCTATTTACAATTGTTGATTTATCTAATCGAACCACCATGTCCAACCAATGATGATAATTTGGTAACATTCTACTCAACCTTGCAACTAAATTTTTATGAGGACTAGACATGTATATTAACTATATTCCTCAGTGAATGAATTAATTATCAATGAGGGGAACTTGTTCCCATGCATAGGTTTATTGTCTCCCAGAACCTTGGCATGTGTATTGTAGCTACATGCATGCTAACCATGTGGGCTTGAAGGAATTAGTGGTGGGCATGTTGCATAAGTCATTTCCTCTTACAACATTTCTTTAAATGCATGCCTACCTAAAGCTACAATACTAAATGTTTCCTGAGAAAATAAGTGAAGGTGATTTGACATGGTTGCATACTCTATAATACTCGTACATATTTAATGAATTCCTTGAGAAAATAAGTGACAACTTGACATGGTTCCATATTATGTTATGGACGAGAGGGATTCCAGAAATTAGGAATTACTACGGTGCCATGAATGAATACTTTGATATAAGGATAATAATCTCATGTAATAATAGCAACCCTAATTGTATAGGTCATTATTGAATCAAATAATTTATCTAGACTCATTGATCAATTGCTCCTATTAAAGACCGCCATTCGTGGAATAAATCTACATGTTTCATCTCCTCTTACCTTAAGCACATAACATAATCACATCTCCAACCTCATCTATATTGATTCATAACAAGGCAGATCCAATAAAATCGGTCATACTTTAGGTTAAAAGTGAAATGAGCTTATGAGATACATATTACATATACTCACAAAAATAAACAACTCTACTTACCCAAGATGAAGAGTTGTTTGAATAACTACAGAAGCAGTTTGTGAGTGTTGTTAAGCTTCCAGTGTTTTGTTGGAAGAAATTTTGGGCAAAAGTGACCTCCAATTGCTCTGGTTTCCTAAAGCAGCCTTCAATTTCCTCTACTTGAAGGTATTTTCCTCAAAATATAGAGAGATTATGTGTACACATTACCTTACTATGCAGAAACTGGTTCTCAACAAATAATTGACAATCATGCATATATAAAATAAAACAAAATGATATTGACAACATTGAAAACCCTAATATAGAAATCAAGAATAATACATAAATCTTACTTGTAAGTTTCTCTATTTTCTTTTACCTATACTTTAGATTTACAATTGTTGAGAATGTGCACTTCCGTGTTATGGAAATATCACAATAAACTCTAACTAGATTACAAGATTCAAATTCCACTAAAAAACTGCCATGTTATTTATTTAATATTATGCTTTTAGTTTTCAATTTACAAATACTACAAATGTGTACAAGAAAACATGGAAGATCAGAGAGTATTGATTTTTCTTTCATATATGTTTTTTATTTTATTTTATTTAAATACTTTTAAGATAAAATTAATATTTATATAAACAAATCAAAAGGTTCAAGGTATTGTTTTAAAGTGTAAATCAAATTAAAATTAAAATTAAAATTAAAATTAAAATATGATATCGTATTAGAAAAAAATGACACTTTTGGGCTTATAATTGTGTATATATTTTATTAAAAAATGGGATTATAATTGTGTATATACTTTATTTGTCCACATGGTATACAAGTATATTAAGAAGTGATTTTATTCTAAAATCAAACCTGCAATGGATATTGTAAAGAATAACAAAGAAAAGATCCAAATACCATTAACTTAGACGTTGGGTGTTTTATGTGGGTGGTTATTTGTTACCCCTTTCCAAGGTGGTAAGAGTGGGTTATGTGATTATGATTGTTAGTGCGTGAAGAGTGGTTGGAATTGTGTCCATAATTATTATTCAGTTATTTTCTAGGAAAGACTTTTTTTTCTTTTCATTCGAAGCATGCATATTATATAATACGTCCATTTGCATTTGCTTTTCGTTAGTCCCAGTCGCAGTCGGGGTGTTGGGTACAATTTACAGCTCAATAAAGAATTTACAGTAAGGTTAGCAGTGCAGGTTATTATGGGTTTGGGGTTTCTTTTATTCCCTATTATATTTCAATAATTTATCCTGGCAAGCCCCGACCTCATCGTTGTTAGCTCCACGTAGCCCATACATTTCAAAGGATGATTTCAAGTAGCATCTCCCTTTAACACTACTAAAATTGAAAGCATAAATTCAAACCTTGGAGCTATTCCACATTGAGAGGATCAAAGAAAGAACCTCATAATACATTGCATAAAATCTCACAAGCTAAATTGAATATTAAGATCCATTTATTTTAATTGAATTCAAATGCTCAAAGTTATATATGTGTGAAATTTTTACCTAATAGAAAGCGATAAGCAGAAGAAAAAACACAAGCAGAGATTTTTCTAGAATAAAATAAAAAATCCATCTCTAAAGTTAAGTCGGCCATAGAAATTTATATGCCTAAGTTGGTGATCTAAATTTATTCTAATGTGGATCTATTAAATTTATTAAGTCTGTTAAATAACAAGACATATTGAAAAACAGACCTAGATATATTGAAAAACAGATTTATTAAGTCTCTTGGAAAATGATACATATTGAAGAACGAAGCAAATGAGCTGAAATTATTCTTTCAGCTAATCTCACACCGTCTCTTTACATAGAAATGTTCTGTTTCTTTACATAGAAATGTTTTTTAATTTCTCTTTACATAGAAATGTTGTTGTTTTTTTTTTAAACATTATATAAATGGTTTTTTTTAATAAAAAAGGTAAATGTTAATTTTCAAAGCTATGAAATAAAATCTAATTTAATATTTTTTTATTTACATAATATTTAATCTAAAAATAGGGACTAATTGCTTTGCAGCTAATTCCTTTATTCTTCGTTGTTTTGATTAATAATAATAATAATAAAAAAATGACCTCTTAATTTTATTTTTCTAAAACCTTTTCCTATCTTTTAATTTGATCGATTATATGACTTTTATTCTTTGGTTTTGTTTTTTCATGACAAATGCAATTGAAAATTATCAATAACTGTACTTTTCCAATCACTATCATCACCAACTAAAGCCATGTTTTTCCGGATTTGGTAATGAAACCATGTTTTTCCTAGATTTGGTAATGAATTTCCATCCACGAGCTTCACATTGATTTCCGTCAATTCAATATGACCTTTAATCTTCCAATGTTTTGTTTTCTCACGACATGTACTATTGAATTTTAATCTACCAACAAAATTCCAGGAACGCTATTGAAGAATCCAAGGCCAGTGTCAACGAAAACAATGTTTTTCCATAAAGTTGTTGATGAACTTCCCTCCACTTTATTCACCTTTTATTTCCAGTCAAATCAATATGGCCTTTCTTTACCTTTATTTCCAGTCAAATTAATATGACCTTTAATATGTCAAAGTTTTGTTTTCTCAAACATGTGCCATTGAAATTTTATTTACCAATAAAATTTCAATAATTTTATTGAAGAATGTTCGCCACTTATTTGTCCTTGCCATGGGACTATAGCAATGAGTTTGCTTTTGATGTGACATTAACTTGCTTTTTACCATAAATTTGTGTATGCAATGTAATGTTTAACATAGGAAAACAAATATATATTTTTGGATATAATAAAAATATTTGTGTTTCTCATTTCTAATTGGTTGATAGAAATGAAGTGTTATTGCTCCCTTCAAGTCTTTCAATATGTAGAATTAATTACATAATCAATGAATTTCACCAATCACCACATCTAAATATAAAAAGTTGTATTATGTATTTATTATTATGCAATATTATATTTATATTATATTTATTATCTAATATATTATTTGGATTATATTTATTATGTAATATAATAAATATTATATAAAAAAATATATTATTAAATTTGAAAAGTTTATTTTCAAAAAGAAAAATTGAATATTTTTAAAATGCAATTTGCATTTGGCTAGCTTAACTTAATTAGAAGGAAATTTAGGTTAATTCCAAAACTATACAACATCCACATTAAAGTAAAAATGTGGTCAGAGATCATGGCCAATATGGCATATGACAAATCTATAAACTAAGTGGCATGGAGTAGCACGTCTTCCTCCATTCCTTGTGAGTCTAGGTCAAATTCTTTGAATTGCAATCTTTTTGACGGTATAGTTATGAGTGTTAATTTTTTTTATTTAAAATCTTCACAAATTGATTTCTTTTAAGACTATGAAACTAGCCCCTAGTTAACATATTATTCATGTTTCATAGTGATCATCATCATCAATAATTATAGGGTGTCAGTTATCATCTCCATTTCCAAATCTACTTGGTAGGGACTAAGTTGCCATGCAGCCCTTGTTTCAGTGGTATTGCTTTAGTCAAGTCAATACACTGCCATTTCTTCTTTGTCTTAGCTTTCTATTGCGATGGCCATGCAATTTTCAATTCTATTGCAATTCCCATGCAATTTTTCAATTCTATTGCGATTGATTTTTTTCCAAAAGTGATTTTTATGTGACAGTTGTTGTATTTATAAAAGTATCGATGTGAATAGAGAAGATCACAAATCACAAGCTTAGGCTTTAAAGACGTTGCAATCAGAGAGTGAGAAACGGATCACAAGCGTGATCTTCTTCCCATGATGTTTGCCTTATTTGTGATCATGGCGACCTCTGTGGCTGCACCAACCTATATTAATTACTCTACTTGGACACCTTATTCCCATATTGATTGGGACGATGGTTTATCTGATGATCACCAACATCTGTTTGACCACACGATGGATCGGGCTTTCACATAACATCTTAACAGGTACTATAGAAACAAAATTCGATCATTTGGGCATGTTGAAACATCTCGACTTGTACGAAAATGCTCTGAATTGTACCATTCCAATTTTACTCGGAAACTGCACATCTCTTCGAGAGTTGATCATTGGACATGACAAACTCAATGGTCCAATCCCTTCCAGTTTGGGTTTTATGAGAAGTCTATCTTATGTGGACTTGAGATTAAATTCACTGACTGGTAACATCCCTCCCACTTTGGGAAATTGTACTCAGCTAGGGTTTATTGACTTCTCTAACAATGATTTGAATGGAAGCATTCCAATTGAGTTCGGGTTACTACATAAACTTAAGTACTTGTATTTATTCTCCAACCAATTGGAGAACGCCATTTCTCCTTCACTGAGAAATTATTATTTTCTTAAGATATTGTGTTTGGGGCGCAATAGATTATCTGGAAATATACCACCTCAGTTGGGTAATTTGAGGAAGCTTACAGGCTTGGGACTAACTGACAACATGATTCAAGGCTTGTTGCCCATGAGTTTATTCAATCTTCCCCTCTCTTTCCTAATGCTTTGTTTAAATAGCCTCATGCGTAGGATCCCAAAAGACATTAAGAGATTGAACAAGCTTGAATACCATTACCTCAATGCCAACAATTTCATAGGGACAATTTCCAATGCCATAGAAAAGATTTAATCACTCAAAGTCTTGGATTTGCATTCAAACAACTTAATTGGCAATATTCCGTATTCCATAAGTCAGTTAAAGAGTTCACTTGAATATTTAGATCTTACAGAAAATAACCTCCAGGGACATATATCAGAGGGCATAGGTACTTGTACTTCTTTAATCGTTTTCTCTGCTCACTCTAATAACTTTAGTGGGAGTCTACCGACATCTTTGGCAAATTGTACACAACTTAAACTGTTGGATCTAAGGAAAACAAGTTAACTGGTGAGATTCCTGAGTATATTGCATTTTTTTATGACTTGAGAATTTTAAGCATTGGAAATAATAATCTCCATGGTGGTATTCCTAAATGGATTACAAATCTCTCAAAGTTGCATGTGTTGGATTTATCCAACAATAATCTCAGTGGAAGAATACCAAACAATCTTTGGAGACTTCGTGGATTTGCAATCAATAAATTTTCCCCATTCAATGAAAGATACAAGGTTGGAAAAATTGATGGGTTTATATATATTTTCTTAATAGATGAGCTCAAGGATGTGAGGATCGACATAAAAGGGGTTGAATATGTTCTAAAATATGTGCACGCGATAAAAACGATAATTGACTTCTCAAACAATAATATTACAGGAGAAATATCTGCAAGTATTGGAAGTCTAAGGAGCTTGTAGTTGCTAAATTTATCTGGAAACCATTTGGAAGGAAAAATCCCTACATCTTTTAGTAAGTTATCTACTTTGGAGCAGTTGGACTTGTCCAAAACTAATTTGAGTGGAGGAATCCCTAAATACGTCTCTAAATTATCAATGTTGGAGGTATTGGATGTTTTATCTAATAACCTTTGTGGACCAATCCCAACTGGGACTCAATTTACCACGTGGAGTGAGACTTCATTTCAAAATAATAAGTGCTTATGGGGGTATCCCTTGCAACCATACAATAAAAAGGCAAGACCAACCGGAAGTGATAACAATATTGAGATGAATAATGTTAAAGTGGGATGGTTGACTAGGGTAGATGAAAAAATGTCATTCATAGCATTAGGGTTGGGAGTGGGGATTGGATTTGGGGGAATTGTTAGTGTACTCATGGTTTTCGAAATAACCAGGGATTGGGTGTTGGGTGTGCCTCACAATATGCCACAATTTTTTTATGAAATGTATTGCTTTCCAACATAACATGTTTTCAGGAGGTTCTAACTTCTATCGAATTACTATGTGATGTAAATAAAGTACTTCTACCACTATCATTACTATGTGATTTAAATAAAGTACTTCTATCAATACCATA
>JZKD02S1761127.1:705131-719279 GCA_000966675.3 Picea glauca | reverse complement strand
ATTATTAATCATAAAAAACATTAAATTAATTTTTTATTAGTTTATAATATTGTATTAAATTTTTTTATTAATATTTAAAAAACACAATTAATTATGTAATTTAAAATTTAAATTCAAATAGAGATTATAATTAGTGTACCATTTTATTATATTAATGGTATCATCTTTCATCAATCGAAAGAAACGTATTTTTAACCAAGTTAATCTTGACCAATGGTTTCAACACCATATTACATGTGTATTTTCAAAAGCAAACCTTTTTTTACACATATATTTTTAACCTAAGTTAAATGTTACATATGGTTTGAAAATCATATTACATGTGTATTTCAAAATTCATAAACACCTTACCAAAAACAAGAAAAACAAGCTCTGAGATTCATTGGGGCTCTAATTTCGGAACTGACACGGTGTTAAGTTTAATATCAGCTTCAATCGGGACGCTTTATTAATCTCTATTGGAAATTATAAATCTATTTGATAAGCTTTTTAATAATTGTAATCGAAAGTGTGTTCTCGAGCTCATATACAAGTTCTAAATTTTTTTCTCAACTACTAAAATAAAATAAAGTAATCATATCAAGTTAAATTTCAGTTTTCATGTATTTTTATGTTTCAATTAAAAGTTTTAAAATTATAAAACAATTAAAATTAAATATTACAAAGTAAATCAAGAAAATAGCCGCAAAACAGTTAGTCCTTACCTAATTCATATATTCATATTAGTTTGTATACTTGTCTTGGCATGTGCATTACTGATCCAGCGATAACATCAATTGTGACTGTTATAAGCGATCCAGCCCAATATTTATTCATATTAGTTTGTATACTTGTCTTGGCATGTGCATTACTGATCCAGCGATAACATCAATTGTGACTGTTATAAGCGATCCAGCCCAATATTCAGTGCTAGATCAGCCCAATATGGTGACTGTTATAAGCTGCTAGATCAGCCCAATATTAATAATTATTATTATTAATGAAAATGATAATAATTAATAATATTAATTTATTTCACTTTAAAAGAAAATGAATATATAATTTTAAATTTTATTTCTATACTTAAAATAAAAATTGTAAAAACTTGACATGGTAAAAGTTATGAACTCAAAGATAACTATTTCTTCCATATTTTATAAATTTAAAAGGAAATTTTCCTAACAAAGTATCCCTGTTAACACTAATAAAACTAATAAAAGGAAGTGGATAATGAGCATTTATCAAATTAATCATATATGGATTTTTAACACTCAGCAAGTCCTATATTCAAATGATATGAGGAGCTCCGAGTTTTAATGTGAACTAGGTTTCGTTTTTAACATCCATGTTTTTTTTTGACAAAAACGGTTATGTTGCATTAAGCGGCATTCTGGCCAGCTAGAATCAGAAAGTGACAAATCTGAAGAAGGTTGGTGACCTCTAATAGTGCTGCCAACCTTCTTGTCAATGTCTTGGGAGACCAATCCCCTCTGCTCCTTGAGCTAATTCGATAATATGACAAAGAATGCGTACATGAGTAAATTCTCACAAACTGTGAGCATAGCAAAAGACAGAAGCAAAGCATTATACCGAGGGGGCTGAAATTTTCCCCTTAATGTAGGGGTCCAGCTTTTTCTGAGAACCTAAAGAAATGTTGGAGGCCGCCTCCTTTTCTATGCGTGCTTTGTTGGTCCTTCGCCCTCGGGTAAGGGGTGGAGACGGGACTGAATTGTCTTCAGGTTCAGAAGTTCCCCCAGAGCCGCTAGAGGGGACTGTAACAACCAAACCTGCATGGGCAAGGGGTTCCGGATCTGAAGCTCGAATTTCTCTCGCTGCTACTGAATCTGGGGGGGTGGATTCCGGAAGGCTTTCGTCTGCTGGAGGATCTTCCTTGACTGTTGTTGCTTCTGGTTCTAGGGCTTCATCTTCCTTTAGCGCATCAAAACTGTTTTTATTTTCTAGAGTTGCCTCTGCTGAATAAGTGGCCTTCGGGGCCTGGGCTAGTGGATCCTTTCGCCTTGACTGCCTTCATCGGTCAGATACGGGTTGGAAATCATCGGCTTTGCCTAGTCCTGGTTCCTCAGAGGCTTTGGGGAAATTTCTTGTGAAGTGACCGTAAGCATGGCACCAGAGGCACTTAAAAGGAATCTACTCGTAGTCCAGCTCTTGGATATGGCACCATTCCCCCAGGGAGAGATTAATGGCTTCTGGAAGACCTTTCTCGAGGTTAACCTCAACACAAATGCGAGCGCAGGTACACTGGTTCCCTTTCGGCTCCGCGTTGTCCAGGAAATGCCCAAGCATATTTCCAATGTCCTCTAGAGAGCTTGTCCCCCAGAGATGCAAGGGAAGGTGAGGCAGCCTAACCCAAACAGGGGCTGCGGTGATTTCGGCTTCGGGATTGAAGTCAAGAGTCCAGGGGGCTAAGAACAGTCCTCTCGACCCCATGAAATAGGGTCCAGATCTGAAAACTAGATCACATTCCTCTTTGCTCGAGAAACTAAAGACAAAAAAACCCCTGCCTACTGCGAACAGAGAAGCTTTTCCCTTTATCAGCGATTTCCAACAATCATCCATCCATGCCTCCACCGTTTTGGGGCTAGGCCATAACCTCGTAAACTTTCCGATGAGGGCCTTTTCTGCTAGAAGGAGTGAAAGAGTGCAAGGCTGCTCTGGAGATAGCTCCAGAGAAGGGATCTCCTCCATCTTCTTAACAAACTTAGACGAAGGAGAGGGCTTGGATTTGGGTTTTGCCAAGCAGACTAACGCTTTGAATGGTTCCAAGGGGTCTTTGCCCCTCTCGTAGATTGGATCTGGGGCCATCGTAGCCGACCACCAGCAACAAGAAGACAAGTAGCGGCAGCAAGCCAAGACCACTGAACCAACACGCATGCAAAAATGTAGGTGAACTCAGGCCACGCAGGAACACTTAGGGCCGCCAAATAATTGCGACCTTCAGACCTTCAAAGTGGGAGACACCGCCATTGAGCCAGAACCGATGAGAGAAGCACTGTTGGCAGCGAGAGCAGCCAAAAAAACACCGACCTGGATCAGGAATGCCGGTCAAGCTAAGCCTGGCCGCCGAGAGGGCCGAGGCTGCCTGTGTGCGTGGCTAGGGTTTGCCATCGCCGTCTCTACATACCCAAAATTTCATGTGTAGTTGAAGGCTATCCAGCTTATTGATCTTGTTATCCCTTTAACATCCATGTTACTATGCCTGCGACACTGAATTACTAATGTTTATTTTAATATATTTATTTCTGGAAAGCTTTAGTAGCTTTCTTATTGCATGAGAACTTGAAACCTTTAATCCATTATAATTTGATCTTTAATTTAAATTCCCTCTTATTTTCTTTTTTGGAACACAATTGCTCCCCTAGTTCCCTCCTCGCTTAGGTCCAAGTTGAGTTGTCGCTCACAAGTCACGGATGAGTTTTACTTCACATGGATGTTAGTAGTTTGCATTATTATTATAAAAAAAATACAGCAAGACATGATTTCTACTCTTGGTGCCATATGGAGTGCCTGACCTTTTGCAACAATGATGATAGAGGAGTGTTTGACCTTTTGCAATAAGGAGTGCTTGACCTTTTGCAACAATGATGATAGGAGAATGCAATATGATGCAATGAAGTAACAATATTGAAAAAATAAGAAAATGGTGCAGTGAAATTAGCATAGTTGATATAAATTCCATCTCTTGTCAGCTTAAACTCGCAGCTCCCTAGTTTTACCTTTTTGGTGGTTTCCTTCCCTTCTCTTTAATTGAATTTCATATCCATTCTGAAAAAAGGAAGAAGAAGCATCGTATTTGATTGAAGATGGCAAAGGTTGTAGCATTGTTTTTTGTAGTTATGATTGGTGCAACAACCACCACGCCTTAGTCATGGGATCTGGTGGCTCTGACTGTCCTCCTTCTGCAAGAAATCCTAGCATTCCGGGTAGTAAAAGTAGCCCCGCAGGTGGAAGATCGGGTGGAGAAATCTCATCCTGTAGATTATACTTCAACCAAAATAAAAGAGGAGGGACATAAAATTTCCTTTGCATTCTCTTGAGACACCTCACACTCCAAAACTGCCAAGCTTAATAAGAGGGCTTGCATATTGTCGACTTCCAAGCTATGGGTGCTTTCATCAACAACGTATGTCGAGGAATGTATATCATTGTCATTTTGTCTTGTCTTTAATTATTCCTCGTCTTAACTTATACTTAATGTATTGAAGGATTATTCAGGATTTTGAGCAAATTATAGAAGAAATATTCACTAAATTGGGAAATATGGAATTGCAGTGCGGAAAGTCTAACATGTGAATTAGACTTTGCACCTTCAGTGATTATGCAAGAAGTTTTTTCATTTTGTGATCAAGTTTTCTTCTTTAGGAAGACGAAGTAAATTCCCCATGCCTTTTCGGTCCATCTAACATTGTGATTTGTGGCATTTGTCCATTGAAACCAATTATGTCACCAACGTTTCTGCCATTAGAGAAGTTGTTTCTGCCATTAAAGAAGCATCCTACAAGAATGTGGAAGTAGTTGATGTCGTTGTCAAGAAGAGAAACTCCCAAAGCAAAACAACAGAGAGAGCACTAGCATAGGAGGATATAATTATGCTAGACCCACTTGATTTTCTAGCTCTACAATTCATTAGGAAAAGCATGGACGACATGCCAAGATCCACCTCCTTCAAGTCATGGGGTTTTTCCTCATGAAAAGCATGGACGACATGCCAAGCTCCACCTCCTTCAAGTCATGGGATTTTTCCTTCAATTCTTGTTGTTTCTATGGAGTTTCGTCTGAATCACAAGGTGGACCAGACCAAATTGTGGCACTCAATCTAGGCCATACATCTATAGGTTCCCTAGGGCTCACAAGAAAGTTGGAATTTCGTCGCTGGTAGAGCTCACATTAATTCCAGGGCTCACAGGAAACCTGGAATATCATCCCTGGTAGAGCTTAAATTAGTCCTAGGTTTTGTGGTGCCATTGCAAGGAGCTCTAGTTTGTGGAGCATTTTGGTAATACTCTCACATTTTCTCCCATGAATTAATTTCTCCTTGTTTCTTTCAAATCCCTAAGAGTCTGTTTAATTGAATCTGTAAATTCAATTTTCAGTTCTCCTTGTTGATTTGAAATCCCTGAGAATCCATGTAATTGAATATGTAAATTACATTTTTTTCTCTGCAATAGAGAGCCTATATAGCAACAAATTCTGGTGTAATTGAATATGTAAATTCTATTTTTTTCTCTGTTTTTTGAAAGCCTACATAGCAACAGAGAGCCTATGTAGCAACAAATTTTGGAACATGGAGGGTAAGGAGGTGAATCTGCCTGCACACTGCTCCCCTGCAGGATGGGCTCTCCTTTGGTTGAACAGATCGAAGCGTGAGCACTATATAGTAGCAAGAATTAAAATTGGAGAAAACAACACACACCGGTGAGGCTACGCTCACTTCTATCTCTTCAATGAAGACTGATTACATTCTTAAATAGGAAAAGACTCTATCGAGTCGGTTACATGCAAACCAAAAACAACTGGACTCTCAACTATGAACTAACTCTTAGAACTGACACTTGTAATTGGCACTTACAACTGGCGCTTACTCCATTATTTTCAAGTCTCCCCCTTAATGGAGAATGGATTGACTTCTACACCTAACATCTCCCTAAACAGCTCAAACTTAATCTTTCCAAGAGGCTTAGTGAAAATATCAGCAACATTTTCACTAGTATTACAATACATAAGAGCTATTTCATTTGACTGCAACTTTTCTCTAACAAAATGAAACTGAGCTTCAACATGCTTTTTCCTTGCATGAAAAATCAGATTCTTCGCAATATTGATCGAACTTTGATTATCACATTTGATCATCGTTGGTTCCTTTTGTTCTTCTCCAACATCTTGAATAAGTCTTCTTAACCAAACAACTTCACAAGTTGTTGCACACAAGGATTTATATTCTGCTTCAGTAGAAGACAAAGATATAGTAGGCTGCTTTTTACTGCTCTATGAAACAACCCTAGATCTAATGCCAAATGCATATCCAGTGGTTGATCTTTGATCATCCAGATTGTCATCCCAATTAGAATTTGAATAACCTGTCAACTCAACATCAGATGCATCAGTATATTTAATACCATAATCAAGTGTACCTTTTAGATACCCGAGCACTGCCTTTGTTGCATTCCAATGGCTTTCATGAGGTTTCGCCATGAACTGACTTAACACACTCACAAAATATGAAATATCAGGTCTGGTTGTGGTGAGATAATTCAGACTACCCACCATCTATCTATACACAGTGCCATTCACCTCCTTGGAACCATCATCAAAAGAAAGTTTCACATTCTGTTGCATGGGAATAGTAGAAGACTTACACTGATCCATTTTAAATCTCTTAAGTATTTCTTTGATATACTGAAAAACAAAATTTTGGCCTGCATTTCTCCAAACTTCAAGACCTAGGCAGTAATGTAACTCACCAAGATCTTTCATTTAAAATACCTGTGACAACTGCTCATTGATTTCATCAATTAATTTCTCTGCATTTCCTGTAATTATCAAATCATCAAAATATAAGGAAATCAATACTATATACCCCTGCTCATAAAATTTGGTATACAGATTTGGATCACTTTTGCTCCTCATAAAACCCTGTTGAAGAAAGAAAGAGTCTATCTTCTCATACCATGAACTAGGTGCCTGTTTTAGTCCATACAATGCTTTCTTTAACTTACACACTAAGTGTTATTTCCCTTTTTCCACAAACCCTTCAGGTTGAGTAAGGTAAACCTCCTCCTTTAACTCACCATTCAAAAATGCAGATTTAACATCTAGCTCGTGTAGCTTCCAATGGTACTTTGTAGCTAAAGAAATTAACATTCTGATAGTATTCAATTTAGCTAATGGTGCAAATGTTTCATCATAATCAATACCTTATGTTTGTGAATACCCCTTTGCAACCAATCTAGCCTTATACTTATCTATACTACCATCTGATTTAAACTTGGGTTTGTACATCCATTTGCATCTAATGGGCTTCTTATGTTTAGGCAATTCAGTCATTTCCCAAGTATTTTTTTTCATTATAGATTCATATTCTTCCTCCATTACATTTCACCATTCATCATGTTCATTTGCTTCATCAAAACTCATGGGTTCTATGACATTTGAAATGATACTCATTAGTGCATAGTCTTTATACCTCTTAGGAAGTCGAACCTGTCGTGAAGATCTTCTCAACAGATTATCTTCCTCCCCACTTTGTGAAAATCTATTTGCACCTCTAGGTGAACTGTGACTGCTTGAATTGTTCATATCACTGAGTCCTTCTTGTTGTTGTTGCTGCGGTGATGGCTGCTGCTGCTCTTCTTTAAATCCTTCATCAAGAATTCTATGCCATTCCTCATGACTATTGTCGTCATGATTTCTTGCTTCATGCTCATGGAAAAGTACATCTCTACTTGCAAATACTTTGTGAGTAGCAGGATCAAACAATTTGTATGCGTTGAATTCAGAATAGTACCCAATGAAAATACATTTAATGGCTTTGGCATCCAATTTCTTCCTATTCTCCTTTGGAATATGAACAAAAGCCTTACACCCAAATAATTTCAAATTATGAACTGCAAGTTTGGAACCATACAAGGCTTCGAAAGGAGTAATATTATCAAGACACCTTGTTGGACTTCTATTCTTTAAATAAACTATAGTATTTATGGCTTCAACCCAAAATGCATTCAAGAGGTTCTTACCTTTCATCATACTGCATGCACACTCTATGAGGGTTATGTTTTTCCTTTTAGCGACTCTGTTCTGTTGTGGAGTGCGAGGTACTGTAAACTATTGTACTATTCCATGATCTTTGCAATATTTGTTGAAGTCCCCTGATTTATACTCTCCCCCTTGATCTGAACGAAGGATTTTGATGGATTTGCTTGTCTGCTTTTCCACCATGGTTCTGAATTCCTTAAAGTACTCAAAAACATCACTTTTTCATCTAAGGAAGTAAACCTATGTGTATCTCGTGCAATCATCAATAAATAACAGAAAGTAAAATGCACCTCCTAAAGACCTTGTCTGCATAGTCCCGCAAACATCAGTATGCAGAAGATCTAAAACATCTCTCATTTTCCTATCAGGATTAAAGGGGAGTTCATCTCTGTGCATATTTCCTAATTCACATCCTTCACACACAACATTCTCATTCTTTAACATGGGAAGTCCTTCAACCATATTCTTTTTCTGTAATAACAATAAATCATGATGATTGATGTGGCCATACCTTTGATGCCAAATAATATCTGTTGGCATAGTTGCATAAGTTAGTGCGTGATGTGCTTTGCTGGTAACATCAAGTTTGTATAGGCCTCATGATCCGACTCCCGTTGCAACAGTTTGGAAGTGGTCCAACAGATCCTTCACTATGCAATATTTTTTGAAGAATTCAACCTTCAAGTTCTGATCTGTAATGGTGGACACATAGATCAAATTTTTCTTTATTACTAGCACATACACTACATTGCAAATGTGATGAACTGTGCCATTTGGAAATGTCACAGGAATGTCTCCATATCCCTTGATCTGATGATCGCGTTCATCTCCAAGATATATGCTGGCACCATTATGTGTTTCTTTAAATTTAGCATACCAATTTTTATTACAATTCATATGTATTGATGCTCCGTAATTCACAAACCAGGCATCAGAATCATCCGTTTCAGCAGATAAAGCAACGTTAGACACAAACAACTTAAGATTCCGTGATTCAAAATTTCGGGGTTCATCAATATCATCACTAGCAATAAATAATCTGAGATCATGATTTGACAATTTTTCTACATAATGACCTGAATGTGTTCTAGGTTTGTTCCTAGCCTCATCGCTCTTCTTCTTATGACAATATTTAACAATATGTCTAGGTCGACCACAATAAAAACAAATCTTTGACTCATTCCTGTCAGATTGCATACCTTGATTTGGAGATTGTCTTCTCTGCGATGAGCTGCCTCTCTGCCATGAATCGTCTCTCTACCATGAACTGCCTCCTCTGCCTCTTCCTCCTGATCTCCCTCTCGAGGATCTCTTATTTGACCATAGTGAAAAATCTGTATTGTGAGGCTTCAGATTCCCACACCTCTCTTCCTCTTGCAGCAAAATACCTGTCATTTCTTCAAAAGTAGGAGGTTTCTCCCTTGCCATGAGACCTATTATGAACATATGATATTCTTCTAGCATACCATTTAAGGTAATAGTGATCAGGTCAGTGTTGGAAACAGTTTCCCCTATATTTACTAGATTGTCTTTCACCTCTTTAATACGACCCAAAAATGAACTAACAGATTCATTTCCATCCATTTTAATGCCTAGCAATTTACTTTTCAGGAACAAGATGCAATTTGTGTTGCTAGTTTCATACAATGCTTTAAGTGTTATCCATGTTGCAGCATAAGTTGTAGCTTCTCTAATATGTGGAATTATGCTATCTTTAAGTGACATGCGCAACAATACCTTTTCCTTGTTTTCTCTTTTCTCCCAATCTTGGATCTGTGCTACTGTCGCACCTGCAGACGCATCAGGTTTCACTTTAGTTCCTTTCGCAATTTCGCAATATTCCAGACACCATAGCCTTCCATGAGCATCTACATCTTGAATTTCCAGTTAATGAAATTCGATCCATCTAACTTGTTGGCTTTGTTGAGGCAGGTCTCCACCAGAGGATTCACCATCGCTGCAATTTAGTCTCTACAAGTAAATCACCAAGGATATGCAACTTTCTGTCGAGTTTTCTCCTGTGCTAAGTAGTCCGTCGCTCTACCTTCGGATCCACTGATCCAAATCTACCTATGTTCTCATTTTAAATCATGCATACATCCACCTTTAAATCATAACACCACCTCACATGCATATATCAACCTTTAAATCATGCATGCACCTTAATATCCAAAATATCCACTTTTTTTTTAAAGAAAAAAATCACACATCCAGTTTAAAAAAAAAAATAACACACTCTTCACAAAAAGTGAATAACACACTCTTCACTTCATGCTTCTCTTAATAAAAAGTATCCACCTTTTTTAATAAGAAACTTATAAATATGCATAAGAAATTGTGCCATGCAGAGATATCCACTTTAATAAATAGTTTATAACTCAAAAATATCCACTTGTAAATATCCACCTTATAATTATTATATTTCTTAAAAACTCACAATACTCATTTACAAACTCACGATTTGCTTAATGGAGGAGGCCCCTCCATTCAACTTTCCAAAAAAAACTTACGTTTCCCTCAACTTACTCCACGCATGCATATTATAACCAAAAAAACACTTACGTTTTTCAAACAAAATCGTTCTTTCCAAAGAACTAACGGTAGCGCTCGTTGGATTATCAAAGGGGGGCATTAGCGCTCCGCTCCTTCAGTGTGGTAGGTGGAGCGCTGGTGAGACTTGGAAGTTCCTTCTAAGTGTGGAAGGGGGAGTGACGATGTCAGGTGCTTTTGAATTGCATGCAAAGGGAGCGTGAGCAATCTAGTTTTGACAATTTTGTAAGTGTGAGAGTGTTAGCACTCTCTAACACTGTATAGGGGGGTGCTGGCAATTTTCAAAAAACAAATTCGAGATCTTGGTCTTATATCTCTCGGATATCTCGGATCTCCAATCCAGCTCTGATACCAACTTAAAATTGGAGAAAACAACACACATCGGTGAGGCTATGCTCACTTCTATCTCTTCAATGAAGACTGATTACATTCTTAAATAGGAAAAGACTCTATTGATTCGGTTACATGCAAACCAAAAACAACTATACTCTCAACTATGAACTGACTCTTAGAACTAACACTTGTAACCGGTGCTTACAACTGGCGCTTACTCCATTATTTCCAAGTGCAGTCTCTATCCCTGAGCGAAGGAAATCTGGAATGGGCGGGGATGTTGAATTTGAGGCTCTTATCACCTCCCTCCCTGAGCATAGCTCGTGTCCATCCAGGTAGAACCTTCCCTCTCTATGCTCGGTTTGTGGTATCACCTTGCATAGCTCATCATATCATCCGCTTGCTAGAGGGAGAATGCAACATATTTTCACTTACAATATAAAATCCTCAGCGGCCTAGTGAATGTAATGAACCAGGTGCAAAGCCAAGCGATGGCCAGGCGGTGAAAAGATGGGAAGGTGGTGTGTTGCAGTGGTGAGGGGATAACGTAGAGATTCATTGTCATTTCCAGATCTATCGACGTGCCAGAGGGAGTGCCAAAGCCTCAAAAGCTTCATTGTCAGAGCTATTATGTGTCTGCCAAGCAGAGCAGTCAGTGTCAGAGCCTAAAAAATGACCATAGTTTTTTTTTAAATGATTTATTAACTCTGACAATTAGCTAAAATAAAATAACACACCGAGGGAAATAATGTCAAATTGGAGATGATTTAACCAATGGAAAATTTGATATTTCAAATGTTATAAATAAAAAAATATATTTAATTTTTGAAATAAATCAAATTAAATTAAAATCTTGAACAAACTTTGGATATGGTCACTGAGATATATTGAATTAATACAAGGTCATTGTAGGTTGACCGGGAGGTGAATGTTATAGTCCCTGGCCAGGAAGGGACTAATAATAGCAACATTGCTTTAACATTAATCTTTACAAATTTAACAAATAGTCCCGCAGGGACTAATAATAACAACATTGCTTTAACATTAATCTTTACAAATTTAACAAATAGTGTTTTCTTGAAATCTTCATTTTCTAAATTTTTAATTTTTTATTATGTAATCAATTTTATAATATATTAAATTAAATATCATATTTATTATCTATGGGATATATAACATTAGCTTAGTTGGATTAACCTAGGTTATATTTCTTAAATTTTTGGGAAACCTAAAGTTTTCCTATAGTTTTCAAAGCAATATTGTTGATTTGATTTGGGGGTTGTAGTTGATACTTGTTGGGGGCGACATCGGCAATGAGAATTGGAATCTTTTGGCACAGATAGTTAAAGTATTTTGCAAGGGTGGTTTATGTGTTTGGAAAGTTTGGGTTTTGGTGCATTGTTGTTTTTTGGGGCCTTAAGCATTATGCCATGCATCTTGTTATGGTTCTAGTCTTCACCTTTATTACCTAGTCTTCCATTGTAACCTTGCCTTTACTTCAAGAAACCCCCATTGTTATGGTACAATTTTCTCAATACATTTTGTAGCATTGGTTAATATGTTTGTCACATTATGGTTTGGGCATGCATTGTTCTTTGGGGGCCTTTGGGGTTTTGCTCTATGTCTTATTTTGGCCTCTAGCTCTCCTACCTCATCTTTCACCATTGATGATTGTGCAACCTTACCTTCATTGCATGTTTTGTTTTGGTTAAAGGAGCCCATTGTGACCTTGGGCACTGACAATGAGTTTCATGGTCTAGTTTAGGGCCTACATTGTGACTTTGGGCATTAGCAGGGTATTGTTTTGGGGCTTTGGGGGTTTTCTCTATGTCATGTCTTGTTGTTTTCTTGGTGTTGATGCTAACATACCTCTTTTGTGACTTCCAAGGGTTCACTTCTGTGTGGTGGGGGTTTGTTGGTCTAGCTCTTACGTCTTACAAGGAAACTAGGTTGTGTAGAGGGATCTACAAACCCTATTGGCTTATGGTGGTGCACTATTTGTGCAAAGCTCTCTAGACAACCTTCAAGTTTCTTAATTGTGGTTTGCGAGATGGTTTCCAGTGGTGTTTAGGTATGTGGCTCTAACTTTGTTTTCAGAATGCCTATTTCTTTCCATAGTAATCCCTTCATATTTTTCCTCATTAGGAAAATATGCAATTTTTTTTGTTTGTATTATTTTTAGAATTGTTAGAGTGAATTTATTATTAGTAACATTTTTCCTTTATAGATTCCTTCTATCACTCCTTTGAAATGGATTCTCTTTAGCTCAAATGGATTTCTCCCAAAAAATTGTTAAGTTGATAATGCCTAGGTTCCTTACTACTAAACCCCAAATGAGAAAAGGGTTGTGAATTTTTTATTTTTTTTGGTGACTAAGTTGAGTCTAAAGCAAGTAGTATTTAATCTCTACCAAGGCCAAGAAGTCAATATGAGATATGGAACTTTCATTACTATCTATTTGATCCATCACCAAAGGGTATTGGTGAAATATCCTAGATCTATAGGAGATTTTTCCAAGGGCTTCTTGGCCCTTCATGTCCTCTTCCACTCAATAAATGTTCTGCCAAATTACTCAAATGGAAACAAAAATTTTTATGGGTATATTTAAATGAAATACTACTTGGTGGATGCATAACAAGTGGCCAAATTCTACCCATGGCAACTTCCATGTAGAAACCACACATGATAGTAGGAACTCACACAAACTTTGTGCATCACCACCTTTGTAGCTTCCTTTTATGCCTCCTTTCATCCTCTACTTGCATAGAAATCTAGAATGTTAAAGGTGTTGTCTTGAAAATCAACCCCTTTGGATCAAATCCATTCCTTCATATAACTCTACTAAGTTGGAAATGCCCATGTTACTTGCTAATAATGTCCATGAAACCATTGATGTAAGGGATATATATTAACATACTTACAACTATTCTTCATAATCAAAAAATCAAACATAGTGTTGATCATTGACTTGTGCCCTTATTATGTTCATCCTTGGGATATATGTTCAAAGTTTGTATGCTTGATGAGAATATAATAAGTTTGGACCACAATTTTACAACATTGCAATTTTGTATATGGTGTGCTTGTATTACCTTGGTTGTATTTTTTTTAACATTGTTTGCAAATCTTGTTATATTTTTGCTAGGTTGAAGATGTATTAAAATAGAGAAAATAATTTAGTGAGGTATCTTCTTTAGCTAATACAAATAATATATCTCCCTTATGTGCCTCGTTTCATATTCTACTTGCATATAAATATAGAATGTTCAACATTTTGTCTTAGAAATAGATGCCTTTTGATCAAATCCATTCCTTCCCAAAATTATGCTAAGTTGACCATGCCTATGTTCCTTGCCAATAATGTGTGTGAAACCATCAATATAATGGATATATGCTAACATACATGGATGATTTTAAGGATGGAAATTTATTTTAAAATGTAGAAACCTTGGCGAATCTTACTAATCCTTCATATGTCAACTATAAATGTTTGGCGATATTTTTGTAAAAATATTC
>JZKD02S1761127.1:658891-678255 GCA_000966675.3 Picea glauca | reverse complement strand
CATGGGTTAGTGCCATGCACCCAAGATTTATTTTATATCATAACCTTGCATGATCTAACTTAGAACCATGAAAACCTACAACAAACAGTGTCAGAACCTGCAATAACCAATGTCAGACCCTGCAACACAGAGTTGTACCATCACATCAAGATGCAACCCATGTGCATTGCCTTTTTCCCAAGGCTTTACCACATATACGCGGCCTACTGCACAACAAAGCGTGTGTTTACGCAACCTATGCAAGGTCAGACAATGTATGTATGTGACTGTCACCACTGTCACCCGCGTATGCTTCAGTAGATTTCTTACTTAAGATTCCCTTCAGTCTTTCATTTTGTTCTGGCTGCTCTGTCTTCTTCACCCACTTCTGTAGATGACCCTTCTCCTCAGAACTTGAGCTCTGAGCATCCATATTTTCAAAGATGTCTCCCTTTCTTACTTCATTCCTTCTTCTAGCCATGCTATCTGAAGTCCTCATCATGGAATTTCTTCTTGTGTTCCAACACTCCTGGGATTTGTGGCCAAATCCACTATAGCTGTAGCATCTCATGGAGTTACAGTGAACAACAATATGTCGTACTTGATCACATATCCAATACCTTGTGGTGTTATAGAATCTCCCATTATATCTCATTTCATAATATCTACGTTCAAAAGCTCCGTGAACATATCCATTACATAAATAAAAATGCTCATGAAAAATACTTTCATACCTTTTCTTTAGTGTCCCAAAAGTAGCTTCTTGATGTCTTCCTTGCTTTGTTCTTTTGAAATCTTCTTTGTCTTGTGTAGATGGTTATTTTGAAACATTGTCATCCTTCTTTGATGGACTTACCTCATGCTTCTTTGAGGTGCTTGCTTCAACATGTGTATCTTCTCCTTTGTATCCAAGACCTGATTTATTACATGGTGATCTTTGACGTTCCAATATCTCTTCCAATATTCTTGAGCTATTCAAGAATTTGTTTGACTTTTCTACCTTCTTTATAAGGTCAACAATTTCATCTTCTAGCTTACAACATGACTCTTCTTTTTCATTTATTTGAATCTTTAATAGTTCTTTTATTCTTTTGGCTTCTTCAATTTGGGTCTTGAGATGGACAATGGTTTCAAAACTTTTGCTAATCTCATCATATACATTTATATCTCTTTTTCCATTCTTCGGTCTTGTGATCTCTTCTTCCTTTTCTTCTAATTTAGAACTCTCTTGTTGTTCTTTGAGCAGTCCCTTTAACTTCAAGATGTACCTTTGACTCCTCCTAAGAAAATTCTTAGTGTTATCTGAAAGATAGTTATAGTGTGTATGAAAATGGTCACTCCTTTACATGTATAAACCCTCTTCAATTTCCTTTTGAAGTTTTAATAAATTTTCTTCTATTCTTTCCATGGGATAACTATCATCAAACTTTACACAAACTATTTCTAGATCATCTTCTTCACTTGAGAAAAATTAAACATCATCACACTTTGAATCATTGCAATCAAGAGTCTTGGGAGATTCTTTACCTTCAATATCTTCCTTCTTGCCAACACTGTCACATGATTTTTTTCCTTCATTTGAAATGTATTCAAGATCTTCCTTTGTGCTATCATTACTTGATTCTTTATCTTTACTTGAAATGTTTTCAAAATCACATTTAGAAACAATGCATTCAAGATTTTTTGATGATTCTTTACCTTTGATGATCTTGATGGAGTGGTCTTCAATTTATTCCTTCTCCCTCTTGTTTTGATATGTCTCCTCTAGCTTTAGCCATAGATCCTTGGTGGAAGTGCATTGTCCCATGCTCTCTTTGATAGGGCTTGAGAGTCCACTAAGAATGGTCTTGAGGGCCAATGCATCATTCTTCTTTCCTTCCCTTTGAGCTACAAACTTTGACTTGTTCTTCAATGGAACTGATCCACCCATGGCTTCCTTCCAAATAGTTTTTCCCATTGTCTTCAAATATAATCTCATCTCTATTCTCCAAGTAGAATATTCTTCCTCATCAAGGATTAGAACTTCATCATCCATTTGTGTGTCTATGGATCTCCTTAAAGCTTGTTAAGGCTTGTAGTGAAGGCCTGCTCTGAAACCAATTGTTGGACACACCTGCCACACTTAGAGGGGGGGGGTGAATGGGTGTGGGGATCTTTTTCCCAAAACTTCCCTCTTTACATAAAATTCCTTAGTTAACATTCAACATTTACTCATTACCCATTGCTGTAATTTATAAATAGTCAGATGTGAACATATATCAACAACACATATCATCAATAATTCATCACCACAAGTAACACAAAGAACACAAGATGTATGTACAATTTTTCTTTTTATTATGGACAACAATTCAGGGTTTATCAACAACAACTTGATAGAGTACAACTCTACAAGAGCACCAGATCTATAATGCAAGACTCAACTTACACCCTCAGCACCAACTGATATGAAGCAACAATCCTCAAAAGATATCAATTTGTCAACAGGTATGCAACCTGCCAGTAGTGCAACCCACGTATGTACGCGCCCTGGCGCACTACAGCCCGCATGTGCACGTGTCCAGTGTATAATGCAACATGTGTATGCTTCTGAGAAACTAGGGTTTTGCTTTGCTTCACATGCTCATATCCTCTGCAACCTACAATCACTTTCTCTTCTGTCTTCCACTGTCCAAACTGACCCACAGTCAATCACAACATCTCCAAGATCTCCAACAGCTTGCTCATGCTCCACAATAGATCAATATGAATGCTATCTCAAACATGTATAAGCATCTAGTATACCATAGAAATCATGTCACCACTGAATCACAAGAGTACTTATCACTCCATCAACCAAATCAACCAAACTAAACTACATCATAGAAGCCATACCAAGAATGCCCTAAGCATTCCCATCACATCAAATAATAGTATTCATAAAGACAATGATGCAATCATACCAACGTCTCAGTGATAGAACTGAGGCCATAGAATGCAGATCTGGAAGCTACCTAATCATCCAAGAGCTTGGCACCATCTCAAACACAAGTCTTCACCATTTTATCCACCATACGCTCCATGTCTTCAGACAACCCGCGTATACCTTAATGTATATGCACCCTAAGCACAGACAACCTGCGTATACCTTAGAAACTAGGGTTTCTGAAGTTTCGAGAATTTTTCCGTCAAGATTTCTGACATTCCCTAAACTTTGATGTGTCCATGAAATCCTTCTCTTGCTTTCTTCCTTAGAATAGATCTTCAATCATGCTCAAGAGATCCACACCAATAATATGCTCTCACAAGAAGCTCTCCATCAATGCTCCAAAATATATTCACAAGAAGCTCTCCATTGATCCACAAAAAAGATGATCTACAAGAGACCATAGCTATCTTATTTATACTTTCATCCTCTAGGTCACTTAACCCATTTTTAGGTTACTTAACCCATTTCCATATTTTAGGGTTAACCACTTTCCATGAATAGAAAGTTCTCCTATACTTTATCATTTAAATATTCCTTCTTGATTTTGTCACTTCTCTTTAATATTTAAATAATCCATCTTGATTCTGTCACTTTACTTTATCATTTAAATAATAATTTCTTCTTTTCAAGCACTTTGAATTATTTGACCTTGGGGGCTTCAAGCCTTCATATGGGGGTCCTCCAACTTTATAAGGCCATAACTCTCAAACCGTGAGGAGTTATGTGACATTCCACATACCACCGGAAATGGAATGAAAAGCACTATCCATCTAGGATAGTTTCACCAACAAATTCATTGATCCTCATCTCATTATTCCATATACAAGCATGGGTCCTCCAACCATTCTTCTAGGATAAATCAATCCGCAAAGTGTCTTCTCGTGAGGGATTTCACCATAAGGGGAACACTTTGGAGTTCACCCATTTGTGCACCTTATCAATCATGATAAGACAATAATGAGTCATCTTTTCATCAAACAAACTATGCATCATCATGTATCAATGGAAACTCATTGATCCATCTTCATCTATGCATCATATCAATGATCCATCTTTATCAATTGGTTTCCACTTTGACATCTATCATTCTCATCAAGGAAAATCATCAATCAATCAATTACTTGACATCAATCAATCAAACCATTTGCATCAATGACATATGATCCAACAATCTCCTAAGTAATCAAACCATTGACATCAATGACAACATGATCCAACAAAGGGGACCCCACTACATTTCATATTTGACAATGAGAGTCAGAAGAACCTGATCTCAACCAAGGTTGTAAATATATTGAAGCTTCCAAAAATTCCACACCCCCAACAATACACCATCGGATGGTTGATTTAGATATTAGACATTTGCATCAGTCAGTAGTGTCAGCAATCCTATGACATCAAGCCCTTAAAGGATGAGGTATTGTGTGATGTTTCCCCACTTTAAGTCTGTGATGTTATTTTAGGAAAACCATATATGTGGGAACATCACACTATCTATGATCCTAGCCCTGCAGTGTCATTATTACTTTGGGAGGTCAACTCTACAGGGTACCATAGGTAACTCTGACTACTTCTACTTCAATGATATCAAAAAAACATTTATGCAAAGTAATATCTCAGACCACAAATTTTTCCCTCTTCACAATCTAGTTAGAAGGTGAACAGAAGGTCACTATGACCACTACATCCTCATCCCAAGACCTTTCTATCCAATAGAAGCAGGTCGACAAGATTGTAGAGGAGCATGGAGAGATTTCTTCTTCACCTACAAGGGTACCTCTGCACTAGCACATACCACATTCCATTGAATTGGTGCCCAATTCTCCCTCACCCAATGGCCCAGTCTATAGATTCTCCCTTCCATAGAATAAGAGTCTTCCATATGTTTAGCATAGCTCTAATGCCATGACCCTTTTTAGGTGTTCTTGGGGTTTGAATGGTTAGTCCCCATTGGTATAGATATTCTTGTTACATCTTCACGGACAAATTCCTCCCACACTAAGAAAAAGGAAGATCATGTAGCTAGATTTGTTGAATGGATCCTACACCTCCACCAATATGTTCATGGCATCCTTCCATAGGCCAAGTACAAGCAAGACAACTACTTCACCAAGGAAAGTGGCTCACCAAAGTTCATATTCAGCAAAAGTTTCCCCATATCTCGAGGGAACTTGCGCAATGGGGACCATTGCTTCCTAAGGGGGGAGGATTGATCCAAGTGGATCTTGCTGGCCATCCACATTCTCCACTGAATCAATGTTTCTGAGCATGTGGTTTTGATAAACCATGATATTCACCCTTTTGATGGGTAATTATTACACACCTAAATGTCACACCACCATGTCACACTTAAGTGTCATAAGTGTTGTATGCACCTTACTAAGTACCCCATGCACTTTGATAAGCATCATATGAACCTTACTAAGTACCCCATGCACTTTATTAAGCATCATATGCACCTTACTAAGTTTCACATGCACTTTATTAAGTGTCGCATCTTTGAAACCGTGGAAGAACATTTGTCATAATCCCTAGTCATTGTGGAGGAGAAAACCCCACCATGAGAAAGTCAAAATGATGCCTTTTACCTTGCGATTTTGACCATTTTTGAAAATTAACGCTCCCCTACCCATGTATTGGGAGCATTGAAATATTATCAATGCTACCCTACCCATGTATAGGGACTGTTGACAATGCTTTGTGCTCAGAGTTGGGAGAGTGTTGAAATGGCTAGAGGGAGTTATGTCTATCCCACCTTATTATAAGGGTTAGTTCTGAGAAGATGAAGTCAAGGATTCGAGTCATACCTCATGGCTCATATTAGGTAAAGTCAATATCCATGAGATAAGCTAAATCCCAAATTATGGAGAAAAATCTTCAACCATTTCCCAAAATACTTCATGATGGTTAAGCCTCCAAATCCTATATAGTGAGTGCATTCCAAGGTGCAAGGGGGAAAAGCATTTCAAAGTGTCAAACCTTCAGTATTGTAAGGATATTTCATGAGAGAATCATAATTCTAATCTTAATACATTCAGGAGAGGGCTAGATATGAGAGCTTGGAGGACTTGTTGCAACGTCAACATTTGATTGTAAGTGCTTCACCATGTCTTTCTATTAATTTATAACTTGGCCTATTCCATTCATGTTTTGTATCACTTGTTACATGCATGTATATTGTTGTAAAATCAACATAGATAGATCTATTGTCACCTAACAATATAGTGTAGAAGAAGGATATTTCTCTTGTTCCTTTCAGATTCATTTTTGCGCTTGGGAGCTTGGTCAACAAATTCAAAGGTTGGAGCAATGAGGACAACCATCATAAAAAGGTAAATCACCCATATCTTTCCTCTTATTCAGATTGTTAAAATAGGCCTAAAGGGAAATTAGTTACCATTTTTTTCCCTTCTTTCTTGGATCGAAGGAAACGTGATCCAAGGGGGATTTCACTTGTCTACAGGGGGAATTCACCACAATAGAAAATTGGCGACCATACTGGGGAACGATTGTTCCTAGTTTTTTAGCCTATTGGATCTTGTTTGTCCATTGATAATTTTGATGTTGATGCTTGTTATTTGAAATTTTCATGCTTTTTGTTGAATCTGAACAAAATCTGGTGTTGTTTCAACAATTTCCATGTTTCAAGACACCCCCATAGTGGCCCGCAGAGTGTTGAAATCATAATCAATGCCCCTGTCAATCTTCTGGGTATCATTGTTATTTGTTCAACACCCTATCTGTCTCACTACGGGAGCGTTGATCTTCTTCTTGGGTCAGTTTTTAGCTCATTTTTCTTTCTTCTCCTTAGATTCTAGATTCAGAGCTTTGCCTCAAATTCTTTTATGATTGGTTATGACTTTGTTTGATTGAAAGAATTCTGATCACCCACTTTTCTTGCCTATTTTGAGCTTGCAAGTCCTTCAAAATTATGGAATGAGAATGTCTACCTTCAACTAACCTAATCCTTTGGTCAAATTTTGTCTTACCGGTGGTTTGATCCTCATCACAAAGGTTTTCAAACTTCTGTTATCCTTATTTCAAAACTTATTTCGAAGTTTTNAACAATAATGAGTCATATTTACATCAAACACTATTGGGTCCATTACCCAAACCTTTGTGCTACGGGTCTTTTTTCAAGGGTTGACATCAATGACAACCAACCTTAATCAACACATCCAAGTAAATCATGATGGATTGAAACTGGAAAAGTGAGGGAGTTGTACCATCACTTATTTTCTGAATGAAACCATACTTTTGGTGGTCCAAAAGATTCTTAGTGAGGAGGAGTTATCCAGGAGGATACCCACAATGGATCCAATCATATTTATGTGCCTACATTCCCTAGTCTATGTTTACTAGTAACATAATTGCAAT
This sequence comes from Picea glauca, assembly GCA_000966675.3. Lineage (NCBI taxonomy): Eukaryota > Viridiplantae > Streptophyta > Pinopsida > Pinales > Pinaceae > Picea > Picea glauca. The sequence goes on along the minus strand of JZKD02S1761127.1, from coordinate 670,931 downwards.
TGTGGTGTATTTCATCCAGGTGGATCTCAGTGGCCATCCACCTTCCCCATTGAATCAATGTTTTTGAGCATGTGGTTTTGATAAACCATGATATTCACCCTTTTGATGGGTAATGTATTGTAATGTTATCTCCATTTGTAATGTAATTCAATGCTTAGAATGTTAATGCATCGGATACCATTAGAAATCCACAGTTAAACATGATTGGGCTAGAGTAGTACTGGGATGGGTAACCTCCCAAGAAGTCCTAGTATTTTACATGCCTATGGAATTTTATAAACTTAGGCCAATTTTTCCCACATGCATCATGGGAATTATTCTCCTCTCACTTTCTCATATATAATCAAGGTGAAGGAGATCCTTTAAGTATGAAATGGAGTGTGATGTAAAGATTGTTTTGAATGAAGCATAGACAACTAATATTTCTCTTCATAGATAAGCTACCCCATTCTAGCCAGTTTGTGTTTTGTAGTGTTTTTCTATTTTATTCATTAATAGAAGTTGGGTTTCATTTTATTTTTGCGTTCTCTATTATATTTCCATTTGTATCTCATTTCATTCTTAGCATAATCTAGATCAGTGGTATTAGAGAAGTCTACTCCTTTTTATTTCTTAGATCATGTCCCCGATGAGTATAGAGAGTTGGGTCTCAAGCTAGTTTCGATTGAGGAAAACCACTCTCACTAGCCTAAGCTACCTCCCATGGAAGAAGAAAAGAGAGATGACGGAGTAGAATATCCTTTCAAGACATTTCTCGAGGAATCCATTGTGCATTAGAGGAATGAGATGATGGAAAAATTTGCTCATATCCTTTGACGACTACTGATGGTGGCTGAGGCATATTTGAAAAGTAACAACTTTGGAGGTGTGGCACCCTTCAATATACAAGTCAATTTTGATATCCCCTTCTTTGAAGGCTAGATAGATGCAAATGCTCTAGAAAAATGGTTGAATCTGCTAGAAGGTTTGTTGGGACAGGGGCAGAACTAGGGTTCAACTCCAAGAGCGCACCAACAATCCCTAACTACTAGCCCTTTTGGAAACACCTGCTAGGCAGATGCATTATCACCCGAAGTAGCTATGAGGGGGTTGTAGGACAGAGATGTCTACAACCAGAAGGAATGCAAAGTGGATTCAAAGCAATCAACACACAACAATATAGTATTATTTGCCTTCCTACAACATACTGCACGAGTTATATCTCAAATCTAACACATTATCATCATAGAAACATATCAAATAACAAAGAACAGAGCATCAATCACACACAACACAAGATATACGTGGTTCACCCTCTCTCTAGGGATATGTCCACATAACTGTGCCTTATAATATATTAAGATGAAAGCATACAGTTCTTATCTGCGCTCTTAGCTAGAAGATCTTCTCTCTTCTTCTCTCTATGTCTCCCCTTCCTGCACACCCAATTGCAGGACTGATCTTCGCACCCAGTTGAAGATCTTACAATAATCGAAGGCTCTCATAATACAATGATTCTCTCTTACTAATAATCTCTTCTCATAACGTTCTCTAACTCTCTATCAACAAAAATAACAACAACCCAACCCAGGTCCTCTTGACCTTTATTTATACATTATAATATATCATCGACAGCCTTAGGCCAAGACCTAAGTATCAAAACCCTTGAAACCAAAACCCTAGGTCAACTTGACCTACGTTTTCAGGGCTTCACCAGCCTGTCTTTCCTTCCTTCTCGCGCGGTGCTCCAAAGCATCCAACAGTGGATTTTTTCGCTTGCTGAGTTGTCCACACTCCTTCTTCCTTGTTGATATATCATCCTCAGTCTCCTCATCCAACAAATTGCTTTCTCTTACTTCACTCCATCTTTTCTGCTCGTTTTCTCACTTCGACTTGGTAACAGTCACCGTGTCTTCCATGTAGTTCATATTTCTTCCTTTCTGACTTGATCTTCGCCTACTTCCATACACAAGGGCCAAGAGGCCCCCAAAACTCACCTGTGACTCATACCGAGGCACTTCATATCTGATATTTCTTCTTTACTTTGTCTTCAGACTGCGTAGGGAAGCCTTTTCTCTCTTCTCTATGCCTCCTTTCCTTTCTTGTGCAAACTATCTTTTCTATTTCTGGTACCCAATTTCAACTACACCTAGTACCTAGACCCTTTTACTCTACTTTTACTAAGAGCTATGAGGCAGTTGGTTGTCATAATACAATTTCAACTGACTCCCATTCACCAAACCTTCTTTCCATTATCCATTCATATTCTTCAAATGCGCATCTCCTCCTTGTATAATGTAGGAAAATTCATATGGTCCAAGCCAGTGTGTTCAGAACTTCCCTCGATGTTTCATGAACTTACTGTCATATACCAGTACTAGGTCACCTTGCTTAAATGCCTTCTTCTTGATTTTTCTTTCATGGTATGCCTTTTCTCTTTCCTTATGTACTTGTTGATGGAATCTTGCAATAAATCTATCTTCTTCAAGTTCAACCAACTGCGCAAGCCTCTCTTGAACAGTGACAGTGTCATCCATTTATGTAAAGGTAATGATTCTTAGGATTGGTACCAAATATTCCATTGGGATAATGGCTTCGAGGCCATAAACCAACTTAAAAGGGGTCTTCATTGTTAGCTTCTTGCAAGTAGTTATATAGGCCCATGGTACTGTTGGTACTCTTAAATCCTAGTCATCCCTGTTCACACTGCAAATCTTCGTCAATGTTGTCTCTAAAATTTTGTTGAATTCTTCAATTGTCCCATTCGCTTGTGGATGGTAAGGTGTGCTCTTCTAATGATGAACTTTAAATTCCTCAATCAAGGCTTCAACCGTCTTATTGATGAAATGTGTTCCTTGATCGCTCATAAGGATCTTCGGGCATCCAAACTTGGTTATGATGTTGTCAAATATGAAGCGTGCAGCTGTAGTTTCACTACATTCCTTAACTACTCTTGCTTCATCCCATCTGGTCAATTACTCTATCATAGTGATTATGTACCTTGCTCCTGTATGCTTTCCTGGTGGGTTTATAGGTCCTACGAAGTCAATGGCCCATTTCTCAAAGGCTTGTAAGGTCAGCTATGGTGCTAAAGGCATTTCATATCTTATGGATGGTTTCCCAACTCTTTGGCATACATCACAAGCTTTGTAATAGTCCTTAGCATCTCTGTGTAGGGTACGCCACCAAAGGCCATCTCTAAGAACCTTCTGCGATGTTGCTTTCCCTATGTAGTGTCCTCCTGCGATGCCTTCATGAGCTTCGACGAGGATCAACAGTCGCTATGTCTCCATAACACACCTCCTCAGTATCTTTCCAGGTCCCATCTTGTATAGATGTCTAGGTATAAGTGAAAAGTATGCAATGCGCACTACTAGATGTTTCTTCTAGGGGATTGTGTACTCGCTAGGTGCCATTTTTATTGACAGGAAATGGACTAGTTCTGTGAAGTGATCATCAATATTTCTAAAGGATAGAAACTAGACATCCAAAATCTCAAAATAATATTCCTGAAATAACAGAAGCCATCTGCATATTCTCGCCCCCAACACTGGCTTGTTGACTAGGTATTTCAGTGTAGAGTGATTCATAAACATCTTAAAGTGTCTACCCAACAAGTAGTGGTGAAACTTCTGTAGTGCATACAACATGGCTAACCCTTCTCTCTCAGTAGTGGTGTAATTGATCTCATTTATTGATAGCTTCCTGCTAGCAAAGGCTAATGGGTGATCAATGTCTCCTGTTCCTGGCTATGCTAACACAAATCCTAATGAAATAGAAGATGCATCGACATGGATGTGAAATTCCTTGCTCCAACCTAGAAAAACCAGAATAGGCGCAATAACCATTTTTTGTTTCAGTGTGTCGAAGCTCTACTGGCATTCTTTTGACCAATGAAATTGGCAGGCTTTCTTCAAAAGCTTGTCCATGGGTGTTGTAATCTGGGCATAGCCTTTAATGAACTTCCTGTAATATCCAGTGTGTCCCAGCAAAGTGTGCATTTGTTTGACTAAAGTAGGAGGGGGTAGGTCAACGATAATGGAAATTTTAGTTGGATCTACCAACAATCCCTGCTTGCATACAATATGACCCAACAACACTCCAAATGGTGAAAAAAAGATGCATTTCTTCAGGTTTAAGGAAGTTTGACATTGCCTGCACTTGTCCAACATTAGCCTTAGACATTCAATGTGATTCTTCAATAAAATAAAAACATTCCAATCATTAAAATAGGCTTCCAGAAATTTATGTAAAACCTCCTTGAATGCTTCGACCACCACCCTGGAAAAGATGGCTGGGGCATTCTTCAATCCAAATGACATCACTATATACTGGTAGGATCCCCATTCTGTTGTGAATGTGGTCTTATAGCGATATTCCTTGGAAATCCTAATTTGATGGTATCCTAAAAATCCATCTGTAAAAGAATATACCTCCTGGACTCCTACATTATCTAATACTTTGTCAGTAAATGGTGTAGGGAATGGGTCATGCAGACAGACATCATTCAACTTCCTGAGATCTACATAGATTCTGATCTCTCATGTCTTATTGTCTTGTACCACCATATGACTTATCCATTCTAACTCTTCAATATGTTCTATGATCCCTACTTCCAACATTCTGTCTAGTTCAATCTTCACTTTCTCCTTATAATTAGGGTTTAATATGTAAGGTATCTGTTTGATTGGTCTAGCATCTAGCTTCAAAGGGATCCTCATATTTCCCATAGGTCCTTTAATACCCTTCATATCAGTGAACTTGATTGGAAACAAGTCCCGATATTCATGCAGTAACTCTGTAATTTTGTCAATAGTAGCAGCATCCCAGTAATCTCCAACATTTGCAAGCTTCGGTGCTTTCTTTGTTCCAATATTGAGTTTCTTGATATTGATCAGTTGTCCAATGAAAGGTAGCTCAACTCCTGGTCCTTCTATGTCTCTTTGGCCTTCTGTTTCGGCCATGCCCACCTTCCTAGGATCATCGTCTTCATTAGTATTGATGTTGTAATAGCCTTGCAGTTTCTGGAGAGGCGCAGTCCATTCATCCTCTTCTTGTTCTAAAGGGAGGCTAGAGGCCTCCTCAAACACTTTCTGTCTTACAATATGTAATGCTTGATCAACTGAAGTATATTGGATTTCAAACAAAAAGGTGGTGATAAAGTTCTGAGTCATACCTCTCTAATCTGTAGTGATGAGGCACGGTTCTGCTTGCAAATACCAGTTGATAGGGGTGGTGTCCAGTGTGTTAATGAATTTGTGCACCCACTGCTCTTGAGGGATATTTCTCCAGGCTTCCTTGCAACTTCTCGCATGGTCCTTCAGGTAGCTTCGACCTGTGTACCTAACTTTGCATCCTTCTACTTGTGCTGAGAACCGTACTTTCATCAAAGTATGACATTGTACCCAGTCTATAATGTTGTTTTTGTGTGTCCCCCACCATATTTCTGGTGTGTATTTCAGGGCCTCATCCATTGCCAACAATATTTGTTGTGTTGGTACACTTTCTTCAAAATCCGACAAGAATGTTTATAAAGGATTCAATCTGTCAAAGGTGGATAAGTTACTTTCCATTATGCTGATCCAACGAACTTCCCTGGCTAATCTAGCACATCTCCTTGTAGATACTTCGTACATTTTATTCTTCCAGTTCTCCAACGCTTCTTCTAAGTATGATGAACACATGTTGTCACTTCTCCAGCTTAAGTTTCCATCTACTGTAGGATTAATGTAATCATGTTTTATGGTTTTTAATTGGTATATGTTTTTCCAGTTCATATGCGTGGTCTTCTTCTCTGATGGGTTCTGTGTATCTCTGACCTTCATCGATATCTAAAGGCACAATGAACCTAAGGCGATCTCCTTCAAATTTCATTTTTCTTTTCTTTAAATCAACCATAGTGGAGTTATTGAAATCCCAATCTATTCCTGACAGTGCAGGGTAAGGAAAACTATCATCAACTATCTCAATCACCTCAAAATATGCAAATGTCCTCACTCCATCGATGTCCATAGGGACATGTTCCAATCTTCCAAAGGGGCTTATAGCTTGTTGGTTGGCCATCCTAAGCCTGATAGGCAAAGATATCAACTTAGGTTCTCACATCAGTGCCCAGGTCTGCTTCATCATGACATTGACCTCCGACCCCAAGTCGAGGACCACATAGTCTATATCATACTCTCCAATTTGAGAATTCAAGTGTAATTTCTTATTTTTCCTTCTCCTTTTAGAGACTTGGTGTACTTCTCTATTTATTAAGGGATCCATCTTTCCTAGCTCATATTGTCTGATTAAATTTTTTAGGTATTGTACAATGCTTTCATCTTGAATCAACTTAATGGAAGTATATAAGAATTCCATGATCTTGCTTACCTCTTTTCCTTCTTTTGGCAGAGAAGACTGATAAAATGCTAGAGGCATTCCATATTCTCTTACTTCTGGTCGTTTCTTTGATGAAGAACCTTGGTCTCCCCTGAATTCTTTTCTTGCCTTCTCAAACATTTGGTTTTCTTTCTTTGCATCTAAAGTTTGTGTCTTCTCTGCAACTTTCCTAAATCCTGATTCTTCTATAGTCTTTCCATGGGTCAATTTTGTCTTCTCCTATAACAATGCCTCCTCTGGTGATAACAATGAATCTAGGGTCCTCTCCACGAGGTTCAACATATATTAGTTGCACTTGCAGGTTTTGTTGAGGTCCTTGTCTCTCCTGAAGCTTAGCTAGCAGCACAGGACAATCTTTTATAACATGTTCAAATGAACTGCAGTAGATGCAAGTTGTACAAGGGTTATGACAGTCCCTTTCCAAGTGTCCTGGTTGTGCGCAGTTGTAACATATGATCTATCCTTGACCTCGAACCATACCTCCTCCTCGTCCTCTTCCTTTGAATCCACCGTGAGGATTGAAGTTTCCTCTTCCTATAGAATTATACTATGCAATGCTTTCTTCTTGTTGTACTTCACCTTGAATCTTGTATATGTCTCTCAACCTTTCATGTATGAGGTCATATGCCCTATAATCCCTATCATCATGCCCCAACAACTTACAGAACATGTAATACAAATTTGTGGGTGTCTGAATGCATTTTTTCATGTAATAGCACTCTCCTGGGCGATGTCTATTTCTTCATACCTCACACCAGGGTAAGGTAACTTGCTTCAAAGGGATCGAAGCTCCAGAGGCCAAGTATTCATGAAATAGGGGACATTTCTCCTTTTCATGGCCTTCAAATTTTCATCTGACACACTAGATGTCTTCTCTTTTATCTTTTCCCTTCACTTTCCTCATATCTTTGACCTGCAAATACAAAGTAGTTAGCTGACTCAAGATTTGACTCATACCTGAGATGGATTCTCCCATAGGGGCTGATTCTAACTTCATGGTGATCTCCAACACCTCAGCCTATGAAGAAATCTTCTTTTGCATTAGAGGAACTCTGATGTGTGGTAAGAGATCAACAATGAACCATTCTTTGTTCTTCTCATCTAGAATCTAAAAAGTCAATTGGCCTGTTAAGGTCTTTAACCTCTGATTGAATTCCCAAATAGGTTCAACTACTTTCTGCATGATCTATTTCAGCTCCATAATACATTGTGACTCCGACTTGGGTTTCTTGAACTCTACAATCAATGCATTCTTAATCTCATTCATCGTCTTAGGTTGTCAAAGTTCTTGGACAAGCTTCATGTACCATCTCAGTGTGTGATCTCTTAGGGTAGTACTGAATTGATCTCTTTTAACAGCTTCATCGATGACATTCTTAATATTCCATACAGCTTCACATAGGAACCAGTGCTGATTAGGATCTTCATATCCATCTCCCCTAAAGATAGGGAGCCTCATCTCATCTTCCACAGAGCTTCCTACGTTTCCTATCTGAGTATATGATGAACTGCTAGTAATAGTACTCTGAGGACTCTAAGGACTCTGACTATTCTGATTACTTAGTGTTTCTGAAACAACAGGGGAAGTGATAGTACTTACTTCAATGGTTTGTGCATTTCTTGAAGTTTCTGTCTCTTCCCGGCAAGGTTCTTCATCTTCTTCTTCCTCTTCCCTAGCGGGTTCTAAATTCTCTTCGTTTGTCAGATCTACCTCTTCTCCACTGTAGAAACCCTCGTCTCCATAGTTCTTCTTAAATAGGTTCACAAGATTAACTTCTTTGAATACTCTGCCACTGCGCGTATGTCCAATCTCTGTGTCACTGTCACTGTCTGAATTCTTGAACATTAGCTTTTTCCAATTCGGCCAACTACTATATTTCAATATTTTCTTCTCATGCAATAGGATCTTGATCCTCAACTTTAGAAATTGTAAATTTTGTCCTCTGGGTCCCTTAAGGAAATACCTCTTGGCTTGGCTATATGACTCTACTCTGCCAACAACAAATTCAGTGATATAACCTCCAATGGTGCTATCAAACTAGTAATCTACTGCTCATGACACAACATTATCAACTCTCTTGACCTTCTTTATCAGCACGGATGTCCAAACCATAGGTGGCTTAGATCTGATCTCAAACTAGGTATTTGTTAGTCTAGCTAACCACTCATATAGCTCCTTATGAATCCCTCCAAAGAAAATCTCGTGTATATCAGTGAATATATATCTTCCTAACCAGTCCTGTGTATTAAGATTAAGGTTCTCATTCTGGGCTTCAAGGAAGTCCTTTTCCTGATCTTCTATCCACTTCTGAATCTCTGTCTTTGATGGAAACCACCTTGACATTCCCTCAAGAAGATTCTTGTCCTGGAAATGAAACCATTTGTTGGGACAGGGGAAGACCCAAGGTTTAGCTCCAAGAGTGCACCAACAAGCCCTAACTACTGGCCCTTTCGGCAACACCTCTGAGGCAGATGCAATCTTACTTGAAGTATCTATGAGGAGGTTGTAGGACAGAAATCTCTACAACCAGAAGGAATGCAAAGTGGATTCAAAGCAATCGACACACAACAATCTAGTATTCTTTATCTTCCTACAACCTACTGCGCGAGTTATATCACAGATCTAACACATTATCATCATAGTATCATATCAAATGACAAATAGCAGAGCATCAATCACACACGACATAAGATATACATGGTTCGCCTCTCTAGGGCTACGTTCATAGAACTGTTCTTTATAATATATTAAGATGAAAGAATATAGTTCTTATCTGCACTCTTAGCTAGCAGATCTTCTCTCTTCTTCTCTTTGTCTCTCCCCTTCTTGCGCACCCAACTGCAAGACTGATCTTCACACCGAGATGAAGATCTTACAATACCCGAAGGCTCTCACAATACAATGATTCTCTCTTACTAGAAATCTCTTCTCATAATGTTCTCTAACTCTCTATCAACAACAATAACAACAACCAAACCCAGGTCCTCTTGACCTTTATTTATACATTACAATAGATCACCGATATCCTTAGGCCAAGACCTAAGTGTCAAAACCCTAGATACCAAAACCCTAGGTGTCTAAATCCCTAGGTCAACTTGACCTTCATTTTCAGGGCTTCGCCAACCTATCTTTCCTTCCTTCTTGTGCGGTGCTTTAAAGCATCCAATGGTGGATTTTTTCACTTGCTGATTTTTCCATGATCCTTCTTCCTTGCTGATCTATCATCCTCGGTCTCCTCATCCAACGGCTTGCTTTCTCTTACTTTGCTCCATATTTTCTGCTCGTTTTCTCACTTCAACTCGGTAACAGTCACTGTGTCTTCCGCATAGTTCGCATTTCTTCCTTTTTGACTTGATATTCGCTTACCTCCATACCCAAGGGCCAATAAGGTTATTACTTTGTCCAAAAGTTTTTCGAGAGAGAAAAGATAAACTACACGCTCCTTAAAGCCCTTCCCCACATCAAAGCTTGGTGGGAAGGTTACTTGGACAGGTACATCATGGATGAATCTACACCATTCAGGAGAGAACCCATTTGGGAGACCCTTGTAGATTTCATCAAGGAGGAGTTCTAACTTGTCAGAAACTATGATGACATGTACATGAGATGGATGACTCTGCATTAAAAAAGAGACTAGACGGTGTCAGAGTACACTAACATATTTCATACCTTTTTCTCAAAGTTGGGTATCAAAGACTTCAAGCGGCACCTAGTTTTGAAGTATCGTAATGGTATGCATAGATACATTCAAATAGAGATGAATTTCTTAGATATCTCCTCACTGGGAGATACTTATCGATATGTAGTCAAAATTGAGTAGAAATTTATGCAATGGAGTTAGTGGGAGTTTGGGTTTGTAAATACGCCACAATAGATGCATGGAAAAGGAAACCCTAACTCAAAGAATGAAGGAGAAATAAAGGAGTGTCAATCTCAAGAAAATCAGTCCAAACAATTGGCTAAGAAGGGTGATGGGAAGTATAAGAAAGACACCGTAAACTGGTGTGATTTCCCAAAAATCCCCTGGAATAACATCGATGAATATCACTTGAAACAATCATTGATGGCCGAGCTCAAAGAAAAGGAATCAGAACCTAACTTCGACTCTAAATCAGAGAACAATAAAGGGAAATATATCATCAATTTAGAACCCACTGCTACAATACAACCAAAAGAACCAGAGGATCCTAAGGATGGGAAGTTCCTCTTCCACTCATAGATGTGGGTAAAGGGTGTTGGACACACCTACCACACTTAGCCGGGGGGGGTGAATGAGTGTGGGGCTCTCTTTCCCAAAACTTCCCTCTTTAGATAAAATTCCTTAGTTATCATTCAACATTTATTCATTACCCATTGATGTCATTTATAACCAGTTAGATGTGAACAAATATCAGTAGCATATATCAGCATCACATATCATCAATAAGTCATCACCACAAGTAACACAAAGAACACAAGATGTATGTACACTTTTTATTTTTATTATGGACAACAATCTGGGGTTTATTAGCAACAACTGAATAGAGTACAACTCTACAAGAGAACCATCTCTATAATGCAAGACTCATCTTACACCCTAAGCACCAACTGAGATGAGGCAACAATCCTCAACAAATATCAATATGTCAATAGGTACGTGACTTGTCAGTAGTGCAGCTCGCGTGTGTACGTGCCCTGATGCACTACAGCCCGCGTGTGCATGCATCCAGTGTATAATGCAACATGCGTATGCTTCTGAGCAACTAGGGTTTTTCTTTGCTTCACATGCTCATATCCTCTGCAACCTGCAATATTTTTCTCTTTTGTCTTCCACTATCCAAACTGACCCATATTCAGTCACAACGTCTCCAAGCTCTCCAATAGCTTGCTCATGCTCCACAATAGATCAATATTAATGCTATCTCAAACATGTATAAGCATGTAATATACCATAGCAATCATGTCACCACTGAATCACAAGAGTACTGATCACTCCATCAACCAAATCAACCAAACTGAACTACATCATAGAATCCATACAAAGCATTCCCTAAGCATTCCCATCACATCAAAAAATAGTATTCATAAAGACAATGATGTAATCGTACCAGTGTCTCAGTGATAGATCTGAGGCCATAGAATGCAGATCTAGAACCTGCCTAATCATCCAAGAGCTTGGCACCAGCTCAAACACAAGTATTCACCATTTTATCCACCATACACTCCCTGTCTTCAGACAATCCACGTATACCTTAATGTATATGCACCCTAAGCATAGACATCCCGTGGATACCTCAGAAACTAGGGTTTATGAAGTTCTGAGAATTTTTCCATCAAGATCTCTGACATTGCCGAAACTTTGATGCATCCATGAGATCCTTCTCTCGCTTTCTTTCTCAGAATGGATCTTCAATCATGCTCAAGAGATCCACACCAATAATATGCTCTCACAAGAAGCTTTTTTATCAATACTCCAAAAGATATTCACAAGAAGCTCTCCATTGATCCACAAAAGGGATGATCCACAAGAGACCATAGCTATCTTATTTATACTTTCATCTTCTAGGTCCCTTAACCCATTTCCTTATTTTAGGGTTAACCACTTTCCATGAATAGAAAGTTCTCCAATACTTTATCATTTAAATATTCCTTCTTGATTTTGTCACTTCTCTTTAATATTTAAATAATCCATCTTGATTT
>JZKD02S1761127.1:637449-658841 GCA_000966675.3 Picea glauca | reverse complement strand
ATCTTGATTTTGTCACTTTACTTTATCATTTAAATAATGATTTCTTCTTTTCAAGAACTTTGACTTCTTTGACCTTGGGGGATTCAAGCCTTCATATGGGGGTCCTCCAACTTTATAAGGCCATAACTCTCAAACCGTGAGGAGTTATGTGACATTCCATATACCACCAGAAATGGCATGACAAGCACTATCCATATAGGATAGTTTCACCAACAACTTCATTCATCTCATTATTCCATATACAAGCATGGGTCCTCCAACCATTCTTCTAGGATAACTCAATCCGCAAAGTGCCTTCCCGTGAGGGCTTTCACCATAAGGGGACCACTTTGGAGTTCATCCATTTGTGCACCTTATCAGTCATCATAAGATAATAATGAGTCATCTTTTAATCAAACAAACTATGCATCATCATGTATCAATGACAACTCATTAATCCATCTTCATCTATGCATCATATCAATGATCCATCTTTATCAATTGGTTTCCACTTTGACATCTATCATTCTCATAAAGGACATTCATCAATCAATCAATTACTTGACATCAATGAATGACATCAATCAATCAAACCATTTGCATCAATGACATATGATCCAACAATCTCCCAAATAATCAAACCATTGGCATCAATGACAACATGATCTAGCAATATCCCCCTTTGGCATTGATGGGAATACCAACATTGATGTCAACACCAATGACCAATTATTGATGTCAACATGTATACAAGGCATGCTCTACATCAATAGTCAATGTGACTATCTCTCCTCATCAATAAACATCAATCACATCAGTGTGATTAACTCTCCCCCTTTGACATTAATGACAAAGGGCCATTCTCCTCTTGGGGTTGCTCCCCCCTACTTGTCCTTAGGGCTTCTCCCCTTATCTAAATGCCTTTGTTCTTCCTCTAAGTAATCTCTCCCCTTTTGAACAAGGGATATCACTCTGATGTAATGTTGAATATACATTGAACATACTCCCCCTGTGACCATCGCTACTCCTGGAATTATGCCTCTATGCTCTTTCTTCAAATATAGGGCTCTTTTCTAGGTATGCATATGATAAATATCTCCTCCTAGAATCATGGGAAGAAGAATGACTCCCCCTAAGGGTATGTCTCCCACTATCTTCTCTGCAAGATGAACAATATGCTATCATATGATGATCCTTGGACCTGTTCATGCATCAAACTTGTGCCATACCATACATCATGAAACAAAAGATATGTCATCAATAAAATAGAGAATCATGAACAATATATCAACCAAGTACATCATGTACCAAAATGTTCCCACCATGCACAACACCCATGTACATCAACCATGTACATCAACAATGTGCCAAAAGATATCATCCATGCAATGTATCCACCATATGCCAACATGTGCATCTACCAATATGCCAACATGTGCATCTACCAATATATCAACCATGTGCATCCACCAATATGCCAACCATGTGCATCTATCAATATGATAAACAAATACCATCCATGAGTGTACCATCATGCATCATTACTTGCACCAAGCAAGTATATCAACCAAGCTATGAATCCCAAAGGTGTACAACTCAGCTCACCAACTACATGTCCCAATATGTAGTGCAACCACATGCAAAATGCATTCACCATGATATCCAACAATACCATATGATTCTAATAATACATCATAAGATATATCAATGAAACTTCATTTATGTATCAGCCATGTACCCCAACAAATTATTTTACATAATCCAATAGATGAGCATTTGATCAACATCAATCCATAATCATGGGTTAGTGCCATGCACCCAAGATTTATTTTATTTCATAACCTTGTGTGATCTAACTTAGAACCATGAAAACCTACAACAAACAGTGTCAGAATCTGCAATAAACAATGTCAGACCCTTGAACACAGAGTTATACCATCACATCAAGCTGCAACCCATGTGCATTGCCTTTTTCCCAAGGCTTTACCACATATACACGACCTACTGCACAACAAAGCGTTTGTTTACATGACCTATGCAAGGTCAGCCAATGTATGTACGTGACTGTCACCACTGTCACCTGTGTATGCCTTAGTAGATGTCTTACTTAATCTTCCCTTCAGTCTTTCATTCTATTTTGGCTGCTCTGTATTCTTCACCCACTTCTGTAGATGACCCTTCTCCTCTACACTTGGGCTTTGAGCATCCATATTTTCTAATATTTTTCCCTTTCTTACTTCCTTCCTTCTTCTTTCCCTGCTATTTGAAGTCTTTTTCATAGAATTTCTTCTTGTGTTCCAACACTCCTGGGATTTGTGGCCAAATCCACTCTAGCTATAGCATCTCATGGAGTTACAATGAATAGCAATATGTCTTACTTGATCACATATCCAACACCTTGTGGTGTTATGGAATCTTCCATTATATCTCCTTTCATAAGATCTACATTCAAAATATTTGTGACCATATCCATTATATGAATAAAAATGCCCATGAAAAATACTTTCATACCTTTACTTTGGTGTCCCAAAAGTAGCTTCTTGATGTCTTCCTTGCTTTGTTCTTTTGAAATCTTCTTTGTCTTGTGTAGATGGTTGTTTTGAAACATTGCCATCCTTCTTTGATGGACTTACCTCATGCTTCTTTGAGGTGCTTTCTTTAGCATGTGTATCTTCTCCTTTGTATCCAAGACCTAATTTATTACATGGTGATCTTTGACTTTCCAATATCTCTTCTAATATTCTTGAGCTATTCAAGAATTTTTTGACTTTTCTACCTTCTTTCTAAGGTCAACAATTTCATCTTCTAGCTTACAACATGACTCTTATTTTTCATTTATTTGAATCTTTAATAATTTTTCTATTCTTTTGGCTTCTTCAATTTGGGTCTTGAGATGGACAATGGTTTCAAAACTTTTGCTAATCTCATCATCTACATTTATATCTTCTTTTCCATTCTTAGGTCTTGTGATCTCTTCTTCCTTTTCTTGTAATTTAGAACTCTCTTCTTGTTCTTTGAGCATTACCTTTAACTTCAAGATGTACCTTTGACTCCTCCTAAGAAACTTCTTAGTGTTATCCAAAACATAGTTATAGTGTGTATACAAATGATCACTCCTATACATGTATAAACCCTCTTCAATTTCCTTTTGAAGTTCTAATAGATTTTCTTATAGTCTTTCCATGGGATAACTATCATCAAACTTTACACAAACTATTTCTAGATCATCTTCTTCACTTGAGAAAAATTCAACATCATCACACTTTGAATCATTGCAATCAAGAGTCTTGGGATATTCTTGACCTTCAATATCTTCCTTCTTGCCAAAACCATCACAAGATTTTTTGCCTTCATTTGAAATGTCTTCAAGATCTTCCTTTGTGCTATCATTACTTGATTCTTTATCTTCACTTGAAATGTTTTCAAAATCACATTTAGAAACAATGCATTCAAGAGTTTTTGATGATTATTTACCTTTGATGATCTTGATGGAGTGGTCTTCAATTTCTTCCTTATCCCTCTTGTTTTGATATGTCTCCTCTAGCTTTAGCCATAGATCCTTGGCGGAAGTGCATTGTCCCATGCTGTCTTTGATAGGGCTTGAGAGTCCACTAAGAATGGTCTTGAGATCCAATGCATTATTCTTCTTTCCTTCCCTTTGAGCTACAAAATTTGAATTTTTATTCAATGGAACTGATCCACCAATGGCTTCCTTCCAAATATCTTCTCCCATTGTCTTCAAATATAATCTCATCTCTATTCTCCAAGTAGAATAGTCTTCCTCATCAAGGATTGGAACTTCATCATCCATTTGTGTGTCTATGGATCTCCTTCAATCTTGTTAAGTCTTGTAGTGAAGGCTCGCTCTGAAACCGATTGTTGGACACACCTACCACACTTAGAGCGGGGTGTTAATGAGTGTGGGTATCTTTTTCCCAAAACTTCTCTCTTTACATAAAATTCCTTAGTTAACATTCAACATTTATTCATTACCCATTGCTATCATTTATAAATAGTTAGATGTGAACATATATCAACAGCATATATCAAAAACACATATCATCAATAAGTCATCACCACAAGTAACACAATGAACATAAGATGTATGTACAATTTTCTTTTTATTACGGACAACAATCTGGGGTTTATCAGCAACAACTGAATAGAGTACAACTCTACAAGAGCACCAGATCTATAATGAAAGACTCATCTTACACCCTCAGCACCAACTAATATGAGGCAACAATCCTCAAAAGATATCAAGCTGTCAACAGGTATGCAACCTGCTAGTAGTGCAACCCGCGTGTGTACACACCCTGGCACACTACAGCCCGCATGTGCATGCGTCCAGTGTATAATGCAACATGCGTATGCTTCTGAGAAACTAGGGTTTTTCTTTGCTTCACATGCTCAGATCCTCTACAACCTACAATCACTTTCCCTTCTGTCTTCCACTATCCAAACTGACCCACAGTCAGTCACAACATCTCCAATATGTCCAATAGCTTGGCCATGCTCCACAATAGATCAATATGAATGTTATCTCAAACATGTATAAGCATCTAGTATACCACAGAAATCATGTCACCACTTTATCACAAGAGTATTGATCACTCCATCAACCAAATCAACCAAACTAAACTACATCATAGAAGCCATACCAAGAATTCCCTAAGCATTCCCATCACATCAAACAATAGTATTCATAAAGACAATGATGTAATCATACCAGTGTCTTAGTGATATATCTGAGGCCATAGAATGCAGATATGGAACCTACCTAATCATCCAAGAGCTTGGCACCAACTCAAACATAAGTCTTCACCATTTTATCCACCATATGCTCCATGTCTTTAGACATCCCACGTATACCTTAATGTATATGCACCCTAAGCACAGAAAACCCACATATACCTCAGAAAATAGGGTTTCTAAAGTTCCGAGAATTTTGTCGTCAAGATCTCCGACATTGCCAAAACTTTGATATGTCCATGAGATCCTTCTCTCGCTTTCTTCCTCAAAATAGATCTTCAATCATGCTCAAGAGACCCACACCAATAATATGCTCTCACAAGAAGCTCTCCATCAATACTCCAAAAGATATTCACAACAAGCTCTCCATTGATCCACAAAAAGGATGATCTACAAGAGACCATATCTATATTATTTATACTTTCATCCTCTAGGTCACTTAACCCATTTTTAGGTTACTTAACCCATTTCCATATTTTAGGGTTAACCACTTTCCATGAATATAAATTTCTCCAATATTTTATCATTTAAATATTCCTTCTTGATTTTGTCGCTTCTCTTTAATATTTAAATAATCCATCTTGATTTTTTCACTTTAATTTATCATTTAAATAATGATTTCTTCTGTTCAAGCACTTTGACTTCTTTGGAATTGGGGGCTTCAAGACTTCATATGGGGGTCCTCCAACTTTATAAGGACATAACTCTCAAACCGTGAGGAGTTATGTGACATTCCACATACCACCGAAAATGGCATGAAAAACACTATCCATCTAGGATAGTTTCACCAACAACTTCATTTATCCTCATATCATTATTCCATATACAAGCATGGGCCCTCCAACCATTCTTCTAGGATAAATCAATCCGCAAAGCGTCTTCCCGTGAGGGCTTTCACCATAAGGGGACCACTTTGGAGTTCACCCATTTGTGCACCTTATCAATCATGATAAGGCAATAATGAATCATCTTTTCATCAAACAAACTATGCATCATCATGTATCAATGACAACTCATTGATCCATCTTCATCTATGCATCATATCAATGATCCATATTTATCAATTGGTTTCCACTTTGACATCTATCATTCTCATCAAGGACAATCATTAATCAATCAATTACTTGACATCAATCAATGGCATCAATCAATCAAACCATTTGCATCAATGACATATGATCCAACAATATCCTAAATAATCAAACCATTAGCATCAATGACAACATGATCCAACAAAGGGGACCCCACTAAATTTCATATTTGACAATGAGAGTCAGAAGAACCTGATCTCAACCAAGTTTGTAAATATATTGAAGCTTCTAACAATTCCACACCCCCAACCATACACCATTGGATGGTTGATTAAGAGAATAAACATTTGCATCAACCAATAGTGTCACCAGTTGTATGACATCAAGCCCTTAAAGGATGAGGTATTGTGTGATGTTTCCCCACTTTAAGTCTGTGTTGTTATTTTAGGAAAACCATATATGTGGGAACGTCACACTATCTATGAGTCTTAGCCCTACAGTGTCATTATTACTTTGGGAGGTCAACTCTACAGGGTACCAGAGGTAACTCCAACTACTTCTACTTCAATGATATCAAAAAAACGTTTATGCAAAGTAATGTATCAAACCACAAATTTTTCCCCCTTCACAATCTAGTTAGAAGGTGAACAGAAGGTCACTATGACCACTACATCCTCATCCCAAGACCTTTCTATCCAACAAAATCAGATCGACAAGATTGTAGAGGAGCACATAGATATTTCTTCTTTATCTACAGGGGTACCTCTGCACTGGCACATACCGCATTCCATTGAATTGGTGCCTGATTCTCCCTTACCCAATGGTCCAATCTATAGATTCTCCCTTCCATAGAATAAGAGTCTTCCATATGTTTAGCATAGCTCTAATTCCATGACCATTTTTAGGTGTGCTTAGGGTTTGAATGATTAGTCCCCATTGGTATAGATCTTCTTGTTGCATCTTCACTGACAAATTCCTCCCACACTAAGAAAAAGGAAGATCGTGTAGCTAGATTTGTTGAATGAATCCAACACCTCCACCAATATGTTCATGTCATCCTTCCATAGGCCAAGTACAAGTAGGACAACTACTTCACCAAGGAAAGTGGCTCGCCAAAGTTCATATTCAAAAATAATTTCCCCATATCCCAAGGGAACTTGACGCAATGGGGACCATTTCTTCCTAAGGGGGGAGAATTGATCCAAGTGGATCTTGCTGGCCATCCACATTCTCCACTGAATCAATGTTTCTGAGCATGTGGTTTTTATAAACCATGATATTCACCCTTTTGATGGGTAATTGTTACACACCACCATGTCACACTTAAGTGTCATAAGTGTTGTATGCACCTTACTAAGTACCCCATGCACTTTATTAAGTGTAATATGCACCTTACTAAGTACCCCATGCACTTTATTGAGCGTCATATGCACCTTACTAAGTTTCACATGCAATTTATTAAGTGTCGCAGCTTTGAAACTGTGGAAGAACATTTGTCATAATCCCTAGTCATTGTGGAGGAGAGAACCCCACCATGAGAAAGTCAAAATGATGCCTTTTACCTTGTGATTTTGACCATTTTTGAAGGTTAACGCTCCCCTACCCATGTATTGGGAGTGTTGAAATATTATCAATGCTACCCTACCCATGTATAGGGAGTGTTGACAATGCTTTGTGCTCAAAGTTGGGGGAGTGTTGAAATGGTTAGAGGGAGTTATGGCTATCCCACCTTATTATAAGGGTTAGTTATGAGAAGATGAAGTCAAGGATTCGATTCATACCTCATGGCTCCATCTTAGGTAAACTCAATATCCATGAGATAAGCTAAATCCCAAATTATGGAGAAAAATCCTCAACCATTTCCCAAAATACTTCATGATGGTTAAACCTCCAAATCCTATATAATGAGTGCATTCCAAGGTGAAAGGGGAAAAAGGACTTCATGAAAAAGGATATTTCATGAGAGCATCATAATTCTAATCTTAATACATTCAGGAGAGGGTTGGATAGGAGAGCTTGGAGGAGTTGTTGCAATGTCAACGTTGGATTGTAAGTGCTTCACCATGTCTTTCTATTAATTTATAACTTGCCCTATTCCATTCATGTTTTGTATCACTTGTTACATGCATGTCTATTGTTGTAAAATCAACAAAGATAGATCTATTGTCACCTAACAATATAGTGTATAAGAAGGATATTTCTCTTGTTCCTTTCAAATTCATTTTTGCGCCTGGGAGCTTGGTCAACATGGTCAAAGGTTGGAGAAACGAGGACAACCATCATGAAAAGGTAAATCACCCATATATTTCCTCTTATTCGGATTGTTAAAATAGGCCTAAAGGAAAATTAGTTACCATTTTTTTTCCTTCTGTCTTGGATCGAAGGAAACATGATCCAAGGGGGATTTCACTTGTCTGCAGGGGGAATTCACCACAAAAGAAAATTGGTGACCATACTGGGGAATGATTGTTCCTAGTTTTTTAGCCTATTGGATCTTGTTTGTCCATTGATAATTTTGATGTTGAAGCTTGTTATTTGAACTCTTCATGCTTTCTGTTGAATCTGGGTAAAATTTGGTGTTGTTTCAACAATTTCCATGTTTCAAGACTCCCCTATAGTGGCTCACAGAGTGTTGAAATCATAATCAATGCCCTTGTCAATCTTTTGGGTATCATTGTTCTTTGTTCAACACCCTGTCTATCTCACTACAGGAGCATTGATCTCCTTCATGGGTCAGTTTTCAACTCATTTTTCTTTCTTCTCCTCAAATTCTAGATTCAGAGCTTTGCCTCAAATTCTTTTATGATTGGTTATGACTTTGTTTGATTGAAAAAATTCTGATCACCAACTTTTCTTGCCTATTTATAGCAAGTCCTTCAAAATTATGGAATGAGAATGTCTACCTTCGGCTAACCTAATCCTTTGGTCAAATTTTGTCTTACCAATGGTTTGATCCTCATCATGAAGGTTTTCAAACTTCTGTTATCCTGATTTCAAAACTCATTTCGAAGTTTTATTCATTGATTTGGAATTGTAACTTACCATTTATCTTTGATTCTTGCTACTCATTTTTAGAGGTTTTCAAATAATGATTTCCTTTCTCTTTTACAATTTTGAGTCTTTGATTGAACAATTTTTCTCACACTTGGATTATGTCAGTTCTCATAAAATTTTTGAATGCATTCTTGTTTGGATTCTTTTTTTTCTTCATGTTCCTATGAGTTAGCATTGATTTCTTTCATTCTAATTGAAAGTAAGGAAGCATAAAAGTTTTGCATTTGAAGAGATTTAATTGCATATACAATCAAACAAAGAGAAATTTTTGCATTCTTAGAAGTTTTGTTTTGGTACATGTTTTGAAAGAGCAAGTCTTGTATTTTTTTTAGAATTTCAGAAAAAATTATTCAATAGTTTGGAATCATTCTTATCTTTGTTTAAGAGGAAAATCGAAAAGTTGCATGATATTGAGTGCTTGTTTATATCAAGAAGAAACAAACTCTTCTCCTTCTCATAGATAGAATTCATTGGAAATAAATGTTTGCATTTCATTCTTTTTTCATTTTATTGGAGTTGAGTCTCAAACATCATTAGTTTCATCTATGTGGACCTTTCTGAGTAACAAAATCCATTGAAATCAATTAGTGTGCTAATAAAATAAACTAGACATTTTTTTATTTATAGTACACCAATAATAGCATAGGGTTAGAATATTTGGACTAGGAAAAGTGAGTGAATTGTCCAAGTTTACTAAACAAGATTGTAGAACACTAAATAGTTAAAACATCCAACTATCATATAGGGATATCTGAGAACCCCCTCTAACACAAGGGATAAATTCTAGGTCACATGCGAAAGAGAAACAAAGATTACCCCTCCAAATCTTGACTAATTGCAGTGGAAAGAGTGTATATTGGGGGTTTTTCTTGAGTGTTACCTAAATAGTGAAAAAATCCAACTATCGTATAGGAATATCTGAGAACCCCTCTAACATAAGAGATAAATTCGAGGTCGCGTGCGGAAGAGTAGCAAAGAAAACCCCTCCAAAGCTTGACTAATCGTTGTGGAAAGAGTGTATATTGGGGGGTTTTATTGAGTGTTACTGGTTCATTTGGTCTTGATGCTTCATGAATCTCGAATCCGTTCAAGGTCCTTAGGATTATTACTAGTCCACTTCTCTTCATTCCTTTGGTAGAGATTTGGACTTTGTTATCCTTCGCATATGTTTGGTTCTGACTGTCGACTATACCCCCCCGGAGGCCGACTGCAAGTTGGTAACATTAGTGGTCTTTCCTAGGTATCTAAAGAGGTGAATGTGGGGGGATTCCCATGATACCTGGGGTAGATTTCACATCAAACTTTCAATACCCTTGGAGGGTGACCCCGGGAAGTGAGGATTTCTTGCACCAAGAAGAGTTTTTACATGGAGGTCTAGGTAACTACTTCTCACATCTTCTTGGATTGATTGACATATCGTTTTTGGAATATACTTTTACATACTTTGTGTTTGGTTTATTACCTGTAGATTTTTTTTAGGGGTGTGTGCTTTCGGAGTGTGGTATTGTTATTTTTCTTTCAACATGGTTGATTAAGGGCTTTGAAGATCTCGCAGAATGCAAGGTCTCGATCCTAAAGTTAAATAACCTCAAAAGGACTCTTCTAATGAAGGAATGGTGGAAGAAAGAACTTCTAAAACCAGGAGTGTAGCTCCTGGAAGTGTCCAACAAGAACAAGAACTGGTCACAACCTTCATGGAATGCCTTGTACCTTAGACAAATCCCCCTTTAACTGATTTTCTTGGCCCACTACTTGTTGAACAACCATCCATGATATTTATTAATGCTTATTCTTCTTATCATTTACTTACCAGTTCAGACAATAGGTTATCTTATGATTACACAGATGGAATATTGATTCCCCCAATGGACCTAGAGATAGCCACACTAGAACAAATCACTACTGCTGGTGCTTCTTATTTATTGGGAACATCAGTGACCCAGGTTACTCTGACACAACCACTTGTAGGTACATCTCTCTTCGCACATGGGTCGGGTAATATTCCTGCTTCACTAATCCCATATATGCACACACTAATTTCTTTACTTGGTCATCCCATCGATCAGATGGCCAACATTCAAATTGTTCATACAACCACAATTACACAAGCTACTCAACATACATCTCCAAATTTTCAAATGGGGATTTCTTCTATACCATTCATTGGAGGTCAATATTTAGCTAGAGGGGAACCTTTTTCTGGGGGGAAACCCTCAACTATGAGGCAATATCCTATGTGGGGGAAAAAACAACAAACTTGGGGGCAAGTTGCTCATGCAAGTCCTTCAATTCCCACTACTATTGGCCTGTATCCTAGAAAACTATATCCAGGAGTTGCAAATAATTTATGGGGTCAACCTAATTCGGCGGGCATTCCTTAGCAAGGAAATTTTCCCAATCAATCCATGAACCCCATGATTCCCACACAATAACCCCCTCAAACACAATATATGGGAGGTCCATTGAGCCAACTAAAATACATTGTGGGACTGTTAGGCTAACCACAGTACATGGGGGGGCCATCAAGTCAACCATAGTACATGATGGGACCCTCAGATTAGTCAAAAGACATAGGAGGACCATCTGGTCAACCACAATACGTCGGAGGACCATATTATTTTTTCATCTTGTCGCAACCTATATATGGTCCTATTGTTGTTCATATGTCACATGGTTACTACCAGTACCCATAGGTCAACCGACAACTTCCATTCTTGGTTACATTAGATCTTCCTGATCTGTCACGTTTGACCAATGATCCCATACTTCATGCCTCGTTTTTTCCTCTAATCCTTGCCAAAATACCTTCAGATATCCCAAAATTCAATAGGAGACCTCGAGAAGGCCTTAATAACCACATAATGACCTTCCATATTTGGTGTTCTTCGAACTCTTTGATGGATGATCCCATCCGTTTATGAATTTTCCAATAAACCCTCAAAGGAGCAACAACGAAATGGTATATTGAATAGGCTTGACATTCCTTTAGCGACTTCAACTCTTTAGCTATGGATTTTTTGACACATTTTCAACTGTTGATTCGGTATGAAACCAATATAGAGTTTTTAACTTCGGTTAAGAAATCTACTTCATATCACATATATGATCATATTCATGAATGGAGGTGGCAATGATGATTGATTAAATCCACTATTCTGGACCAACTCTTGGTAGATTGGCTTACCAAGTAAATTTTGTCACCCATCGCTAGAGATGTTTCCATGGGAGGTGTTATCACTGAGGAGCAAGAAATCATTCGTTCTCAATATTTGGACCGGGTATATTCCAAGTATGACACACTTTATGATCTAATCCCTCATGCTCCTCTCCCATCGAATTATTCGTCAAGACCTGCACCAAAATACCATGTCGATGGCATGGTGGGTTCCATTACCAACACCAAAACCTCCGAGGTGAATGTGGTCCATTCCACTTCATCTCAACAACCTGGAGGTAAGAATAAAGACAAGGGTAAATCCAAGAAATCCTCTAACCAACAGGAGAGTCCAAAAATTGTTGATACCCAACCAAAAGGGAAATATAAGCTTCCCTACATGATTTTTATGGAGGACCACTACACGAAATACCTCCCTCATCATGAGGAAGTCACTAAAATTCTTAGGGGTAGCTCCCAAATTCCAGTGTTAACTGACCCTTTCCCAATTGAGCAACAAAAAATCATTGCACAAAATATTTCCCCTCCCCAAGGGGGAAACATAGGTCATTCCCACCATGGGGATGCTTCCTCAAGCATCAATCATGTCTTTATGTGTAAGGAGATGGTTATTCTAATGACCATAGCTAAGAATTATGCCACTCCTCCAAAAAATCATGCCAATGGAGGTGCTACTAATAATCCCTCAACTTACAATCCACCTCCATCCTCCGCCCCTCTTTAGATCATGAGACGTGTTCCTAAATAAGTGTTGCACCCACCCAAGGGCACAATTAAAAAGTCAATTTTCAATCCAAGTGCATGTGATACTCAAAGCTACAACATTGTTGAATATTTGGCACAATCACCTTGTGCTACGTCAATGCTTGAAGTTCTACAAAACTATCCAAGTCAACGTAGAACTCTGTTATCAGCCATTGGAGATCTGGATCCAGAGGCGTCAAATATGATTATGTTTAATCTGGACTATTTTAAACCGAGGCTCTCCCACCACCTGAAATTCCAAATTCAAGTTATGGTTCATGAGAATAACATCCATCACATTGTTTTAGATGAAAGAGCTTCCACATGTGTCATGTCTTTGTCCTTTTGGAGACCCATTGGTTCTCCTAAACTTCACTAGTCTCCCACTAGCCTTAAATAATTTGATGGACATGGTTTCCATCCTTACAAACTATTGCAATCTTTGGTTGTGAAATTAAAGGGAAAAACCATTTCTATCGACATTGAAGTGGTTGATGTGCCCCTGGACTATAATTTGTTGTTTGGTCGCAGTTGGTTCTATGCGATGACTATCGTCGCTTCTTCAATATTTTTCATTTTGAAATTTCCCCATCAAAGAAAAATTGTGGTTGTTGACCAACTTCATTATTGCACACCATATCTCAATAATTCTATAGTGAATAATATCCCTTTAATCCTGGGACAATCTGATCTTAAGTACGAAAGTGTGGGGGTATGTCTCCTTAAGGATTCCTCACTCATGGGAGTTTTTCCCTTACATCCCCCTGATCCCCTACATGAGGTTTCCATGTTAAATATGATTACGTCTACAATGCAATGATCCTCGGGTATTACCTAGCCCATATTCCACTAAAACACTAGGTGACATCATGTCACTTAGTCTAGCAAAGTCCCGTCTTCCACAAGATATGGTACCTAAACCTTCCCTTCCTCCTCCTATCTCAATTGATCCTTTTTCTTTATCCCTCTCTTGTGAACCTATTCCTATTAGTAACTGGGAGTATAAGAAGAAAAAGAGTCAGTGGACAAATTGAAGCTTGGGGGGCATGTATCCAGCCTCTAGACATCATACTGAAGTTAAACCACTAACTTCGTATGATGATGATGGGGGAAAAGTACCAACCTATGAACACCATGTTGGGAAAAAACCCACCAATAGGTATCGATCAACATACCGACTTCTGGTAATCATGTTGGGAAGAGGCTCATTCATGGGTATTACACCGAGCATAGTTTATTCTTGTTTTCAAGATCGTAAAAAATGAAACCAACTTCAAGAACAATTTCATTCTCTATTTAAAGCTCACTAAAAAATGAAGCAGACTATGAGCATACTTCGTCGTACTTCGAGCTCATTAAAATACGAAGAGTCGTCTTGTGAGTGGTAGTTTACCCCTTTTTCGGCCTTGTAAGACTAACTACGAAAAAGGTATACTCTAGTCAATCATGACTAGAAGAGTTTTCCCTTGTATTGTTTTACAGTTTTTCAGGCTTGGGGACTAAATTTAAGAAAAAGACCATCCATGGAGTCATATTTAAGATCTTTTCAAACTCTCTAAATGTGAAAGACCGTTGAGTTTTCTTTTTGTGGGCTCGTAAAAAATGCATTGAGGGACTCATATGGGGTTGGACCCCTCCTTATTTAGGTTCGTTACACATATGATGAGGGACTAATAAAATATGAGTTATAACGAGCATTTCTTATCCTCCTCAAGCTCGTTAAAAAAATAAGATTACTCACCAATCATGGTCGGGGGGGAATTGTGTTAAGTTTTAGTGTTTCTATTAGGTTATTTTCAATTTACTAGAGAATTCAATGCATTTCCAAATAACCACATAAAGAGGATCATTGAAAGAAACAAAAACCCAAGGTACACAACATTTTATCGTGGGAAACCCTCATGGGGGAGAAAACCCAACAAAAACTTCTTCAATAATAGATTTCCAATACAATGCCAAGACTAAGGCCAAAACACCAAGAATAATCTAGGATTGATCATGCGCCTCTCTTCTCCTTCCTCATGCAAATGAAAATTACTTCAAAATATGTGCACTAGATGAGTGAGTGAGTGAATGAGAAAGTGAGGCACCATCCTCACTTATAAATACTAGTTGAGGAGGTGCTAGGGTTATGTCTCTTCACCCAGTAGGGCAGAATTCTTCCAAGGGTGGTTAAAACCACTTTATAAACCCTAGGGGCCCAATTTACAAATGCCACCATATAAATACGGTTTGACCAATCCAAAAAGGAGATTTGGTATTATACAAGACCTGACATGATCAATCCACAAAAGGGTATTTGATATATAAGATAATAACTCAAATATAATTAGAATATTCATCAAAGTTACAATCTTTAAACACTCCCCCTTAACAAGAAGGGTATTATATTGACATAACTCAATACAATATCATTAGGATAAAGAGAGGGAAACATCTGGAACATTGACTGGCATATCTATAAGTCATCAGAAGTTTTTCTTATCATCAATATCATCATCGTTCACAGCATGGAGCTGTAGTAGCATCATCATCAGCAGCAACAGCATGAAGTTGAAACATCAACATAAATATCATGAAGCTAGTACAAAATCATCAACAACATGAGGCTGGTACAACAACATCAACAACACGAGGTTGATACAACATCATTAACAACACGAGGTTGATACAACATCATCAAATAGAAACATAATGAGGCAGTTTCAACAACAACATTTTGTGGTACTCTAATAGAACGACCTTATCGGACCCTCGACATCAGGCTAGGAATCAAAATATTCCCCAAGATATAAAATCCTAACGAAGCTACCACATGGTACTTTGACAAACTGTCCTTACCGGACCTTCGGGATCTTCCCAGGAATCAAAATATTCCCTAGGATATAAAATCCTAATGAAGCTACCACTATTAACCACAACTGACATATACATGCAAAAGTACTCTAACAAACTCTCCTTACTGGACCTTCGGGATCTTCCCAGGGATGATCGATCCCCTATGATATAAAATCCTAATAGAGCTACCCGTTGTTGGTCAAGATACTATAGTATCATCAACATCACTCCCCATTTCGAGGGAGGTCCTTTCAGACAACACCAAGCTTGTCTCAGAAGTACTCAAACTTCACACGAGACATAGGCCTGGTCAACACATCTACAACCTACTCATCTATGACAACATATTGGAGCTTTACAGCTCCCCTCTGCACCATATCACGAATGTAGTGATACCATATCTCTATGTGCTTCGAATTATCATGGAACATTGGGTTCTCCGTCATCTTTATACAACTCTAGTTATCACATAGAATCATGGTGGCTTCCATCTCTATATCGAATAGACTTGTCAACAACTTTTGAAGCCATATGGATTCACAACTGGTGGAACATGCTGCAATTTACTCCGCTTCTTCTGTGCTGAGAGAAATACTAGATATTTTTCCTGCATTTCCATGAAGTCATTGCTAACCCCAAACTAAAACAACATCCTAAAGTGTTGTTTCTATTAGAGGCACTTCCAACCCAATCTAAATCAGTATAACCATACAATCTCAAGTCATGATCTCTAGTATAATATAGGCCATAACCCAACGTACCCTTAAGGTATCTCATCACATGCTTTGCATATACAAGGTGAAAACATCTGGGCTCTACTAGATATTGACTCAAGGTGTTCACAACAAAGCATATATCTGGCCTGGTATTCATTAGATACATCAATGAACCAATAATCTATCTGTATAGAGTATCATCAACCAAATTTGACGAAGTATCAACTATGAGCTTCAAATTTGTTTCCATGGGTGCATTCATGGATTTACATTCCAACATGTCAAATCTCTTCAGTATTTTAACTGCATACTTCCCTTGGTTAACGAAGATATTCCTTGAGCTTTGCTAAACTTCAAGACCTATTAAATAATGCATCAGGCCTATGTCTTTCATCTCAAACTCCACAACGAGCTTCTTCTTACAATATGTGATGAGTTTTTCTTCTCTTGTCAAGAATAAATCATCCACATATAGTAGCGATATTACTTGTTCATCATTCATAACCTTGAAGTAGAGGTTAGAATCATATTTAATCTTGGTAAAGTCCAAGCTCGTCAGGAAACTATCAATTCTTCCATACCAAGCTCTAGGAGCTTGCTTCAACCCATACATAACTTTCTTCAACCTGTAGACATGAGTCTTTCTATATTCAGCTTCAAACCCTCGTGGTTGTTCTATATACACTTCTTCTTCAATAACACCATTTAAGAAGGATGTTTTCACATCCATCTGGTGTAACTTCCACTTCATTTTGGCTACAAGAACTATGATGGTTCTGATAGAAGTGTATATGGCTATAGGATCAAATGTATCTTCATAATCAATACCTTCCTTTTGAGAAAAACCACGAGCCACAAATCTTGCTTTATGTTTTTTAATACTTCTGTCTACTTCATGTTTTATCTTGTATATCCACTTGGAAGATACCACATCTTTGTTCTTTGGTATTTTAACTAATTCCAATACATCATTCTTTATAATGAACTGGTATTCTTCTGTCATGGAATCCACCCATTATTTCTTTTGAATGGCTTCTTCAAAGCAAGTAGGTTCCTTTTCTATGAGATCACACATCAAGGCCATATAAATGGAGAATGTATTAGGTTTCTTGATTTGTCTCATGGTTCCTTCCGGGGCACCATACTTCTTTGCATATTGAATAAGTTCCCTTTTCCAAGTTGGCTTTCTCTTGTGAGATATCGTAATACTGGGAGGTTCTTGAGATTATATCATATCATGATCTTCTGGAATCTCATCATCAGGGGTAATTGTAACTTCATTCACTAGTTATGCAACTCTGGGAGCTATAGGTTCTTCTTCATATACTTCTTCAAGTTGGCATTTCTTTGATCTCTTGAGTGTTGTATCTTCATCAAAGGTTACATATATTCTAATCTCAATATGATGGTAACCTGGTATATAAATTCTAAAGGCCTTAGAGACCTCACAGTATCCAACAAATATCCCCTTCTTTCCTAAGGGATCCAACTTAGTTCTCTTCTCTTTTGAAATGTGTACAAATACCATACAACCAAATATTTTGAGATGGATTACTTATGAATTATTTTTGGTGAACATTTCTTTAGGGGTTTTGAATACAAGTTCACTATGGGATAATATGTTTTGGACTCCTGCTGCTTCATCCCATAAGTGCATTGGAAGATCTTGATCGTGAATCATAGTCTTTACTGCTTCCATAATCGTTTTGTTCTTTCTTTATGCTACACCATTTTGTTGAGGATTATAGGGAATGGTGATCTCCCTCTTAATCCCGACATCTCTGCAAAATATTCTAAATTCATTTGAAGTGTACTCTCCTCCATTGCCTTACCTCAATATCTTGATTTTCCATTCGGAGAGGTTTTCTACCAAGGCTTTGAATTCCTTGAACTTTCCAAGTACTTCATATTTTGAATTCAAGAAATAAACCCAAGTCTTATGAGATTAATCATCAATAAAGGATACATAGTATACATACCCTTATAGAGAGGTTGATGGCATTGGACCACATACATATGAGTGGATGAGTTCCAAGATTCCTTTTTCTTTACTGTCGCTCTTTGGGAAAGGATTATTTATGTTCTTTCCTTGTGCACATCCCTTGCATAAACCTTCATGATCAACCTTAAATTCTGGTAAATCTATAGCTACCTTTCTTTCATATGGTAAGGATTTGTAGTTGATGTGAGCTAGTCTTCTATGCCAAAGTTCACAAGGACTTTTAGTAGAGTGAGTTAAGGCTACATCTGAGTGACCTTTTAATTTGTACAAACCTCCTTCTTCTGTACCAATAAAAACCTCATCTTCTATAGTTTTTCCTTTAGGCCACATAATAACTTCACCATCTACGAATGAAACCCAGAAACATTTCTTATCTAGGGTTGAGATAGAAAGTAAGTTTTTTGTCAAACTTAGTACATAGAGTATATCCTTCATTCTCATCAGAGTTCCTGGATCTAGTTTGTAGGTGGATTCTCCCATTCCTTTGATAGGTTAATGATAATCATCTCCAAGTGAAAATTTCTGGAGGAAGTCCTTTTCTGTAAGGCTAGAAAGAATGTCTTTCTGACCTTTCATGTGCTTGGAGGCACGACTATCTATGAGCCAAGTATCCTCTCCAGGTATCACATATCTTGAGAGGAAAAAAAACAAAACATAATCTTCAATTTCTTCTTTAGTCGACTTCTTGGGTGGCTCATCATATTCAATTTGTTATTTCTCTTCTTGTATTCTTTCTTTCTATTAGGAAAGTTCTTAGCAATGTGTCCCATCTTATCACAATGATAACATTGATAAGAAGAGAATTATTTTCCCTTTCTTTGACCCTTATGATATTTCTAGAATCTCTTTGGAGGGTGAGATTCTTTA
Source organism: Picea glauca (assembly GCA_000966675.3). Classification (NCBI taxonomy): domain Eukaryota; kingdom Viridiplantae; phylum Streptophyta; class Pinopsida; order Pinales; family Pinaceae; genus Picea; species Picea glauca. Next base: position 639,683 of record JZKD02S1761127.1, on the reverse strand, counting down.
TGAAAATGAGTCTCCTTTTGGAAATGAGAATTTTTCTTTCCTTCTTTAGCATGAGAAGCTAGGGCTTGATCTTCATCCCTTAATATTACAACTTCTTGGTTGGCCACTCTTGCTTCTTCTTGAATGCATTCTTCCCATAGACCGTCAAATTGGAGTTTATCTTTTCTTGCACAAATAGTTTGGATGAAGGCATCCCAAGGTCTTATGAGACCATTGAAAGTTTTCATTATGAGTTCATCTTCATCCAAATTCTCTCCAATTTCTTCTAAATGTTCCTTGAATTGAGAAACCCTAGAGAAATAATCTTGAATTGTTTCTCCTTTCTGCATCTTTGTATTCTTGAGTTGGGTTCTGAGATTCATTTTCCAGTTGATGTTATTTCCTTCATACATTCTAGTTAGGGCATCAAACATATATTTTGGAGTATTCTTATAATACACTTGAGGTATCAAGTGGTCATTAATGGAATCTACAATTATTCTTTTGGATGTAATCATATTCTTCTTGTACTTCTGTTTAGCTGCATCTTCTTCAGGTTCCAATACATTTTATTTTATGAATTTTGCAAGGTCATTCTCTTCAAGAATGAGTCTAATTATGTACTTCTAGGAACATAAATTTTCCACACCTTCTAACTTGTCAACAATCTTGGTTCTTGCAAACATATTGACCTGGAGCTGGGAAAATGACCAGAAAATGAAAGTGATTAGAAAATGAATCTAAAATTACCAGAAAATATGTTGGGTTGAGATGTGTTGTCTGGAGCTGACTATTTTAGAAAATTCCAAGTTGTACCCCTTGAAACTTGACTTGCGCACTTTTGGACTGGTACTTCTGGTACTGGTTTTGGTTTCCTGGTTTTCAGATTTTTTGGTTTTTTGGTACCCGTCAAAACTAGGGTTTGACTTTTCAAAGAATCTGGCCACTGAAAAGGTGTGATCAAGCTGCCAAAAGATGTGCTATGGTAGGGCACACTTCCCTAGATGGTTTTTGGTCATAAATTCCTCTTCAGTAACAAGCCCTAATTTCCATGTACAACAACAATGACGTTTTTAGATACCCAGTGAAAGGTGCTCTATCCAGTCAAGCTCTGAAACCATGTTAAGTTTTAGTGTTGTTATTAGGTTATTTTTAATTTACTAGAGAATTCAATGCATTTCCAAATAACATCATAAAGAGGATCACTGAAAATAAAACAATCACAAGGTACACAACATTTTCTCCTGAGAAATCCTCATGGGGGAGAAAACCTAGAAAAAAATTCATGAATAATAGATTGCCAATACAATTCCAAGACTAAGACCAAAACACCAAGAATAATATAGGACTGAGCATTCACCTCTCTTCTCCTTCCTCCTACAACTGCAAATGCCTTCAAAATATGTGCACTAGATGAGTGAACGAGTGAATGAGTAAGTGAGGTGCCATCCTCACTTATAAATACGAGTTGAGGAGGCACCAGGGTTATGTCTCTTCACCATGTAGGGCCGACTTCTTCCAAGAGTGGTTAAGACCACTTTATAAACCCTAGGGTCTGACTTTACAAATACCACCATATAAATATGATTTGACTAATCCACAAAATGGGCTTTGGTATTATACAAGACCTTACATGATCAATCCAAAAAAGGGGGTTTGATCTATAAGATAATAACTCAAATACAATTAGAATATTCTTCGAAGTTACAAAATTTCAAAAAATTGAAGGAAGTGGGTCAAGATTTTGGAAAGCATTATGGCAGTTGTTTGTTGTCACCCTTGAACATGACACCTATTTGTGTCTCATATTACATTTGGGTAATCTACTTGTCTCTGAATCATACCAATCCCATGAGTCCTCATACACCTTCAACTCACCCGAAGAGTGCCCCGATGATCGTCGCACTAACTTTTGGTATATCTCTAAGTCAAGCCAATGTTTCCAAGTCATTTGTCATGCATCACAATGTTCAAGGGAAGTTTCACCTCAAACCAACCATTCTGCAATATTACCAGCTTTCATCCTCATGTCATTCCATACTCATTTAATCCACCATCTTACATTATGTAATGATCCCAAGCCATTATGCAAGGATCATCACTGTTTTGGTGTCTTTTTAAAACTTTTTCCGAGTGAGGAATTTCATCAAACACTTTGCTGATCTACCTTTTAGATGTGTTTATATGTGTGTATGCAGCAAATAACAAAAAGAGATAACCATGGAACATACCTCAACCATATGCAATAAGATAGA
>JZKD02S1761127.1:596453-611755 GCA_000966675.3 Picea glauca | reverse complement strand
TTCCTCCAAGTAATGTGCCCAAAATGACCTCTTCAGTGAATTCCATTGACTTATAGCTCAAAATAGTCAAAATCATGGAAATCGTCGGAATGCAACGAAAACAAAGCCAACCTGTATGGAATGGCTCATAATGATGGAATATGATCATCAATGCAAGTTGGACCCCACAATTCCTCTCAAATACCCTTGTACTCGCTCTAGCACCCATCTGGCTACTCTGGTCATCATAAATCTCTGCCCTATGATGATGTCCCAAAGTGGGGACATTACACGATTCACTCCTATAACTGCCCGAGAGACTAGAGTAGGTGGTATTTCACTACCATAACTGATGGTGTGCATCCATATCACTCTATACCACCACTATGGCACATTGGTTATCCTCCAATGCGCACTCATTGAGTTATACAGAGTATATCATCTGTAAATTATTCATTATTCAAATGGTTCATGAGAATTCTTTCATTCTTTTCTCTCCTTCTTCTTCTTTCTCCAATTCTCTCTGCAAAAGTGTGTATTATTGTTTATATAGATCTATTTTTTGCAGGTTCAACACATTCACATGGTATTAGAGCCGACAGACTACTAAGAAAAATCTACACCAAAGTTTTTTGCAGGTACAAAAGATTGAAGACAACAAAAAGATGGATTTCCAAAAAGAATTCATTCTTACACCTTACAACTATTTTGCATGAAGGAGAAAATAGTCATACATCTTTGAACCAGAGGGTTGTATAGGTTAACCTTGAATACAGATACAAAACCGACATCATCCATAGAAAAATCTAAGTCCTTAAATCGCATGGATGAGGCACTCGAAACAATTTGCAATCTTATTTATCCCGATCTCCTTTTTGATATATCTTCTTGTAAGACTCCCAATGAATACTGGACCACCTTTGAAGGGCTCTTTGGAAAAAAGGATGAGATGAGGGGACACATGCTGGAGGTGGAGCTTCTCACATTAGATCCAAAAAGCTTTGAGAATATTCAATATTTCTTTACAAAATTCAAGGATTTATTGTCACAAATCAAATCTTGTGGGGTTGATAAATCAAAGGAGGAGAAACAAATGGTTCTCACCATTCTCTCCAATATTGGTACTAAATTATATGCATTCGTATCTACATTCCATACTGTCAAATTCACCTCTGGAGCCACTTGGAAGATGCCTTCTCTTGAGGACTTTATCGAATCCCTGACATAAGAGAAAACCAAGCTCATCAACATGGGAACAATCAAAGGCCCAAGGGAGCATGCACTCACTGTGCATAATGGAAGCCACAAATATGATAAATCTAAAGATAAATATAAACGAAAATATCATGCACATCCGAAGAAGGAAAGGTACACAAAACCCTTCACCGATTCCTTTGGATCTAAAGGGGAAAAGGGAAGAAAAGGGGAGAAATGCGCATAGTGTCACAAAGGATTCCATTCAGAATCCGCATGCATGCAAAAAAAAAAAGATCTTATGTCTCAAATACTTGAGAAAAAAACCTTGGAGATCACATCCTCGAGGGTACAAAAAAGAACAAGCTAGAAGATCTGAATTCCAAAAAAGGAAATTCTAGCCATGCCTTGATCACCATCAACTCCTCTCTCGATGCTTGGATAGTAGATTCAGGAGCATCACATCACATGGCTACCTCAGAAGCAGTCTATTCTTCATCGGATGCATGCAAAGGTCCTCCTATTCTGATGAGGGACAACTCTTTTGTCGAAGTCACCTACAAAGGAAGGATTGAACTCACCAATGGAAGCTTCAAGAATGTGTTGCACACTCCCAAACTTTCTGTCAGCATTCTCTTTGTGTATCAGATGACAAATTATGGCACCGGAAATAAATTCATATTCACACCAAATTCTGTGGACATCTACGACATGCAAACCAACTCCACAGTTTCTACCAGTGAAGTAAATCATCAGTCTAGATTGTATACATTTTCTGAATTCATTGAACTTGATTTTTCTTTACTACTTACTCATGCTGATGAAAGTAGTAGCATATGGCATGAAAGATTTGGAAATTTGAATTTCATATACATGAAATATCTTAGCAAGAACATATTGGTTGATGGTCTAACAGACATCCATTTCTCCAAGGGAGTGTGTGAGGGATGTGTTCTTGGAAAACAACCTCAAGAGAAATTCGACGAAGGAAAGTCTCAACGAGATTCCACACCTTTAGATCTGATCCAAAGTGACCTTATGGGTCCTTTTCCACATCCATACATAAAAAAAGTGAGGTTTGTTCTCATTTTTGTTGATGATTTCTCACATTTTACATGGATCTACTTTCTCGGGCAAAAATCCGAGGTCTTTCAACACCTCAAATATTTCAAAGCCTTGGTTGAGACACAGTCCAGAAAGAAGATTAAATTTATATGAAATGATAATGGGGGAGAGTATGTGAATCATGAGATCCATAATCTTTTTCATGAGGTAGGGATTCATTTGTAGCACACAGTTCCCTATACTTCGCAGCAAAATGTAGTTGTTGAGCATAAAAACCGATCTCTAAAGGAGATGGCATCTTGCATGTTGCATGCAAAGTCTATGCCACAGAGACTATAGGGTGAAGCACTTAACTGTTCAACATACATAAAAAATAGATATCCCCATAGATATGTCAAGGATAAGACCCCCTATGAGGCTTAGAGAAGCCTCAAACCAGAAGTGACCCACTTTCGCATTTTTGGTTCACGTGCATGGGCCCGGATTCCCTCTGAAAAGAGGAAGGCACTTGATCCACATAGCACTAAGTGCATTTTTGTTGGATACCCCGATGGTGTGAAGGGATATAGGATTATTTATATTTCCTTGGACTGACTCATCATTGAGTGTAGTGTCCAATTCAAGGAAAGTGTCTCTCATGTACCTCAATATCCGCATGCATACACCTTCACTCTTCCACCTTTTCGAGATGATGAGCATGCATATGCCGACTCTTCTTCAGAAGGGAGTTCTGATTCAAAGGACTCAGATGATTTAGATTCAAAGTTAGTATAGTTAGATGCAGAGTCAGAGCAGAGGCCCAAGTGGGCACAAACTACTCTTCAGGATGTAGGGGATCTCGTTGGTGATGCATCCAATACTAGGAGGACTCGATCTGATTTCGAGGAGCCTCCTTTTGCACTCACTGACACTGAACCATTTCCCTCCAGACATATTTTCTTGGTTCAGTCTTCAGATCCAAAATATTATGGTGAGGCTACTGGAAATCCCTTTGGGAATACGCCATGTAGGAGTAGTACAACTCCCTCCTTGAGAACAAGACTTGGGATTTGGTTCCCCTTCCTTATGGGAGGAAAATTGTAAGATGTAGATGGGTCTACAGGACCAAGAGTGCAACAGATGGACAAATTAGTACATACAAATCCAGGCTTGTCATCAAAGGATTTCAACAAGTTCATGTCATTAACTATGATGAGACCTTCACTCCAGTAGTGAAGATGGATTCCATACGATTGGAAATTTCCATTGTGACAACCAAGGGATGGGAATTCCATCAGATAGACGTGAAGAATGCATTTCTTCATGGTGATCTCTCTGAGGAGATCTACATGCAGCAACCCCAGGGATTTATGCAGGACTCATCTTTGGTTTGTCGACTGAAGAACTCCCTTTATGGCCTCAAACAGGCTCAAAGGTCTTGGTATGCCAAGATGGACTCCTACCTGTTGTCATAGAAATTCGTATGATGTAAATCAGAGCCGAATGTCTACATTCTCAGAACGACTGGTTCACTTCTACTTTTAATTCTGTATGTTGATGATTTGTTGATCACCGGTTTCTCAACTTCAGTGATTATTGCAGTCAAGAGGATTCTACATGACATGTTTTTGATGATGGAAATGGGTCCACTACACTTATTCCTTGGACTTGAGATATATCAGGATGCATTAGGCATCAAACTGTCTCAGGACAAGTATGCATGAAATCTCCTTAAGATATTTCACATGACAGACTACAAGTTTGCTCCAAGTCCTTTCCTATAAGGAGTCAAACTTGAGGATGGTGGGGAGACTCCACTAGTTGAAAGAAAATTGTACAGACAACTATTGGGGAGATTGTTGTATCTCACACACTCCAGAACAAACCTCTCATATGCAGTTGGTGCAATTTCTAGGTTCATGCAAGAGACGCATGAGCTATATTGGAAAGCTGCAAAGTGTATCCTTCAATACGTACAAGGCACCATCACCTTTGGGATTCATTATGCATCAGAATCCACAGTAGATATCTTTGGGTTTACTGATTTTGGCTGGGCTGGTGATAGCACCGATCGCAAGTCTACATTTGGTTACTCATTCAGTCTTGGTTCTGGGCCTATCTGTTGGTCGAGCAAGAAGCAACATGACATTGCTCTATCTTTAGCTGAGGCAGAGTACATAGGGGTGGTTAACATAACCATTCAGGCTATGTGTCTACAACATTTTCTCACTGAGTTGGACAACCAGAGCACTCTGAAGTTTTGAAGAGATCTAGTTTAGAGGCAGCGAACCAAGCACATCTAGATCCACATGCACTACATCCGGTATTTAGTACATGAGGGGATCATCAACTTACAACTCTATCCTTCAACAGAACATACGACATGCATCTTCACCAAGACCTTCACTGATCAGAAGTTCCATTCTCTGCGAAGTCGTCTTGGAGTGAAGGACGCAGTTTCCTAGCAACTGTAGTTTGCCTTTTTTACATACAATGTACCTTGAGGGTGGTTTTTTCCCACAAGTTTTTCCCTCTTTCCTCACTTTATTTCAGTGTATCTTTTGTATTTGGGTACCTAACATGGCCTCGTTGTCGAGACCCATTCTTTATTTTCACCACAGTCATGTTAAGGGGGGTTGTTGGAGTTACTTCACACACACCTAGGATTTATTTTTCCTAAGGTTTTCCTTTTTTATTAGTTATAATTATTCATTATTTAGTCTCCTATATTTTAGGGGAGAATATTCCACCTAGAGAATATTCTCTTTCAGTTGACACTTTAGTTCGACTATTTGAGTTGAGTTTAGATGCTGCATTGGTTTTGTCACCATGCAAGATTGGGATCATCACCATGATAATTCGACCTTGCCTTGGTATCATCACTATACTGGCGTATTACCCTTGATTCCCTGAGTTAACTCCTCACTACTCTTTTTTCAGTTAGTTAACTGAAGACTAGTTGACTAGTTAACTCAACTAGGTAGCAGTTCACTCCCGTAACTTCCTGAGAGACTAGACTAGGTGACAGTTCACTCCCGTAACTTCCTGAGATACTAGACTAGGTGGTATTTCACTCATGTAACTACTAGTGTTTGTCCATATCACTCTAGAACACCACTATGGCACATTGCTTCTCCTCTAGTGCGCACTCATTGAGTTATAAAGAGTATATCATGTGTAAACTTTTCATTATTCATACAGTTAATGAGAATTCTTTCATTCTTTTCTCTCCTTCTTCTTCTTTCTCCAATTCTCTCTGCAAATGTCTGTATTATTGTTTAGCTAGATCTATTCTGTGCAGGTTCAACATATTTACATGTTTCATATTCCAAAATATTTTAAACTTCCATCCAATTCTTTCAATAGTTGACTACCTTCATCTGTTCATATTAATATATATTTTCTAAAAAAATTTGATAGTTTATATAAGTAAATAATTGTCAAAATTATGGTTGTTATTTTCTAAGTCCCTAGTTACAGCCAAGTGTCAAATAGGCTCTGAAAGTGAAAATATGTCAAATCTTGTTTCCTTTACCCTAAGTAAATGAAAGGAGGTGGGTTTTGTCTAATAAATCTATATTTTTAAGTATATAGAGGTCTCCCTATCTGAATTGATGGTTTAATCAATGTTTTAATTACAAATTCCAATCTTATGGCCAACAATTGAAGATACTGGCATATTCTTCCAAATTTAATGTTGACAACTTCCTAGCATTTATAAATGCATTTGTTAAATTTGTCTAGTTTTTCACATTTACTTTTAGGATTAAGAAATTACTAAACCAGGTTTTCAATTATCACTAAATATACTTATACAAATACAACTAAAATTACTTAACTTTTAACATTTACATCTTAATTAACTTTTTACATTTGGAAATTAATTGACACAATAGTTGGTGGAAAAAAATCATTCTACCTTTTTAATATTACCTTCCTTATTCTTTTTAATGCGGTAGCCTAAACATTCTAAGAAATCCTATGAGAAATTGTTAGATTGGTATATTTGAGTGATTATTTTTGTATAATCCGAGTGTCCTAGGTTTTTTCAGCATGCTAAATCCATTTCTACACTCAAAAATGGATTTTGAACAACAAAAAATAATGATTCATGTAAATTTATATCACCAGATTCAAGAGAAAAAATCTATTTAGTAGAACAACTAGAAAACACACTTTTTAATATTACCTTCTCTACTTTCTTATAATATTACCTTCTTTTTTTTCTTACACGTGGCATGTGGTTACATTTCACAAATAGCACTTGTCCTATTAGGCGGGTGTTTTCTTGGACGTGAATTGGTAATGGAGGATGCTAGGTGTCCTAAAACTTGCTACCCTATGGTGTTAACGTTGGTGATCTAAAATACCTAATCTACTCTAGACAATGGTGGATCAGTATGCATTCAGGTATGATTCTGTTTAATTTCAAATTCAACAACTGTTAATAATTACCATTAAACAATTGTTAATAATTACCACATCACACTTAATGGTTATTAGGGTTATTCCTATTAGAGTTAGAATTAAGAATTATGTGTTGGAAGCTCGTCATGTCAGTCCAACCTTCGTCTTGTGTAGCATTATGACATAGAAAAAAACCAACACAACTTCCTTTTTGTGAAAACCATATGTCAGCGAGGGTTCAAATCCTGTAGCCCGACGGGATCTATCATCCTCGTGGGTGTGTTCTTAATCATGTGAACCACATGGGGTCTATATTCCTCATGCATGCCTTGTTGACAGGCATAAGTGACATACCATCAACTGGAAGGTCAAATCCGGATTGGGGTTGTCTAAATAACCCAAGCCGTTTGGAATGAAATGACTCGACGGGTTTAATGGCTCTGTTAGCCAACTAAAATCCTAAAAACAATAAAAGAAATAAAACTAATCTAAAATATATGATTCTAACAAATGATATATTATTTACTAATGTTTATTAAAAAGAAACATGAATATACAAATGATTATAAACAATCTATATACAGTTTACAAGGTTTACTTGAAATCTTGCGAAAATGAATGTTCATAATAATGTTTCAAAATAAGATAAAGTAAGAACATAAATCTTTTTGTTTTTTTTTAATGTTTAAAKATTTTAAACTAATAAATACTAAGCAAATACAATTGAAACAATGACACAGAAATAGTCAAAGCTAATTAATGCAATCATCGTCTCATTCATATATAAACAAATCTGAATAAAAGAAATAAATGCACCTACTAACCTCTCACTGATTAGCAGTACTAAGATAAATTCATCTCTCTGTATTTGTATGGGCTCCTCTTAACCTGTGTCAAGTGTAAACCTATGACAAAAGAAAGCATAATACTTCCTGAAGAAATTCAAGGAAGTGTTTCATATTCTGGAGCACATTTATAACAACAGAAAGACAAATAATTATATATCTTGTGACCTTGAAATGTCCAATAACTGAAAAAGAAAGAAATTCCAATTCTCAAGAATGGTGTTACCAGCTATCTAGCATCAGATGTAAACTCAAAATACTTGAATAGATGATCAGTCACAGATATAAACTAAACCAAAATATATGAACAACATAAAGAAAAGTATGATATAAAAAATTATATGCAGAATAGTCTAAAGCTAATTCAATACAAATAAAGTTTCATATTTAAAAATTATATGAGAAACAATATTAACATTGCACAATCTACAAAAGCACAAAAGTCAAAAAGTAAATTGTTTTCTCATATAGTTTCAACAAAATATGTTCATCATATGGTCTAGGAAGAACTTTTGGGATAATATATTCTTAAAGATTGAAAAAATTAATATATAAATGATAGAAATTAACCATGTATTGATAAAAAAAGACTAAAGCTAATTTAAATCAATGCATAATCAATTATTCAAAGAATATGAAGATATTATAATGAAAATAAAACCATTTCACTCACGAGAAAAAAACCATTAAGCAACCTGGAATTCCATATTATTCTTTGAAAATACTTGTCCATTCTCCCAAAGATTCCAACTGTCCGTTACTCCATTTGAAAAGAAGAAAAGTTTACAAAATAAATAATATACAAAAGAGAAAGGATAAGAATCTTCCTCTCAATTTCCTGCATCTCCTTGGCTCTGAACTTTCTCATATATTTATACAATGAATGAGCAGTCTGGGCATCACTAATAATTTTCACCACCTAAAATTTTCCTCATAACGAGACACAAATATCTCTCAAATATTGCATTTGTTTTGGAAAATTCCAGTGTGTAAGGTAAATGGGTCCATTTTGGAGATGGGTTTTCAACTGTTTCTTCAGATTCCTCACAATTTGGCTGCAATCAATCCTGAAAAATCGCCTATATTTTCTTGACGCATTTCCAAATTTTATCTGTTGTTGCTCATAAATTTATTTGCAGCAATCCAATATTATTTTTGGACCAATCATTTTGAACATATTTAACTATTTGAAAGCAAGCCAAGGTATGGAACTATTTGAAAAGGTTGATTCTATAGCTCATTATAATTATCAAGATTCTAATGGGGACCCTTTACATTTTGTAAAAATTTAGGGGGATTTGTTGGGGCCCAACATGCCTGTGTTCTTAATCAAGTAAACAATAGGACTTCACAAAAGGGTCTCTATCATTGTAACTGTATGCTTCATCTTCTTTGAGAACACTGTATTTCTTCCTCATAGATATCTTTTTTGCAGGGTTAAGGGAGAAACTTCCAAAATGAATAATATGTAAGCAACAAATAGTGGTTTTAAGAAATGTTATTACCATGATCTTAATCCTATTGTGTTACAATCAAAATGATCAACTTCAAATTGATAGCAAATAAATTTGAGTAGCTGTGAAATTGTGTAATAGTACATTATTTGTTCGTTATTATATAAAGAATGCTCGTAGTATCATGACAATTAATACTAAGACGATGTTGGCTTCATCACATCCAGAGTGGAGAGAAGAATTATCAGTGGAATGTACATCTGGCATAGAAAATGGCGTTTTAGTTTCAAAGCTTAGATTTGACTTTCTCGTGTTTGAATTAAGGTGTAGAAGAAGATCAATGTTGTTGGGAAGCATGAGAGGCTCTAAAATCATTGGAAGGGTTCAGATAGCATGGCAGGAGTTGTTGTATTTTGCAAGTTTATCAATGGAGAAATGGTTTCCCATTGGTCACAGAAAGAAAGGAAAAGTTGAATGACTACTGCAAGCCACTTAAAAACTCCACTAAGTACATATCTAAAAAATCAAGGATCACACCTTGCCTGAGCCACACCAACCCTTAACATGGCTGGATTTTTTGTCCTTGCAGGTTTTGAACTGGTGAATTAACATCACAGAGTTCCTTAACAACACACTTTGTCACCGACTGTCCTACACCTCAGGGACTGCTCCACTAGCATATGTTATTCTTAAATTGATTTTTGAACAATAACATTGAATTATTATTTCTATCAGATTAATGATTTCCAATTACTCTAGACATGATCCCTTCGTTTAAAAATTACAATTTGTTCATAGCATCTGGCTCGCGCCCATTTTTAATGCTAGAATAATTGTTTTGATAGTTAGTCATACATACAATTTTTTGTATTCATAGCAAACAAGGTTTTGTGTTATTCCATTTTGATGGAAACTAAATTCCAAGATTTTGACTATAGAGTTGAGTCAAGGAATTTTATTAGACACGTAGTCACAATACCAAATAATATTTCATATGATGAACATAGTAGTGTTACATTTGAATCCAAAAATTAAATTGAGTGGATGCAAAATATCGATGATATGTTCTTGTGTTTTTTTAGTAATTAATGAAGCATGGAGTCTCGAGGACATGGAGGTCAATAGGAGAAATATTAACCTGGATTATTCTTTCCTTTAAATACAAAACATTTAGAATACAAAATCGATAATGATTTATTTTTTATATCATCTCTCACTATTATTGACTCCATATTCTAGCTTTGTTATGATCATTTTTATTTCTTATATCTATATGTGAGACTATCACTTTCTTTATATACATTTCAATTATTGTGAATAGTTATTAGGGCTAGGGTTAGAAGGAGATTAAAGTTAGGTTTATTTTTATTAGAATTAAGATTAGGGTTATATTAAAGTTAAGGTTATTTGTATTAAGATTTATTTTATAATAATAAGAAAATAATAATAAAAAGAAATTGAAATAATAATAATTTAATGATAATAATTTAATACTAATATTAATTTAATAACCTTATTTTTAATTTAACGTAATGTACTGATTTATTAGTATACATTAATATTTTTTTAATTTTTTAATATATTCATACTTTAGTAATGTATTTATTAAGACATTTAATGTTATTAATGTATTATTATTGTAATAATGTATTATTTTATTAGTGTAGTAATATTTTAGCAATTTATTAATTAATAATATATTAATTTACTAGGTCCTATTAATGGAAATTTTCAAGACCCAAGACCCTCAGATCTAGGGTTTCTAGGGTCTTTTCCAATGACAAAGTTTTTCGATGGGGAACTAGTGTGCTTTCCTCCTTCCTTGGAGCTGAGCTTGAGTTTTTCTTGTGACAAAGGGGGATCTACAGATGCAGCGACTTTCATCGATTCAATGTTGGTTCTTCGACACATGTTGTGAGGACCAATGGTCCTCGAGGACAAGAATACATCAATACATGTAGAGGTCCCATCACAATGTCATGAGCCCATGCATAAAAAGAACAGTAGTTAAACCAATCTTCCCCACGAATCTAGAAAAACAATAGTTTCAATACCAAATGAGAATCAAAGATGATATTAGGGGTGGATATTTCATAGCTTGAGGTGGTGGATATGGCTGAAACGAAACTAGTAGGTCTAGCGAGGGGACATCATTTCAATATAAAATTGTTAAAGGATTGAGAAGAAAAGTCTTGGTCTTATTCCCTAGGTATGGCTCCTCTGGTTCAAACCCTAACTAGGGGCTAGTTTTGTTTCAAGTTCATCTCATCGGAGGAGGTGGATTGGGTTCTTAGGCAGACATAGAATCCACCCCAATTATTCTAAAAAAAACCATGTTTGATACCAACAGGGAAAGAATGGATGTTGCACATATTTGGGTTAGGCTCCCAAGACTGTCTATGGATTTTTGGACCAAAAAATGATTTGCGGAGCTCGATAATTTTAGCTTGGATCTTGGTGTCTCTGAATATTCGGGAGGGACTAATTGAAGAACTAGAATTATCTTCAAGGGAGAAGCCATTTAAACAAAAAATGGATTACGAGGGTGTCCCGTCCCATTGTCGAAGATGCCACCAATATGGCCACAATGCAAGTCAGTGCAGTCTTCCTCTCTAGGAGATATCAAAGGGGTCGAGGAAAAATCATTATATCAAATCATTCTATCAAAGGAATATTTATCAAATCATTCAGCGGAAGGAAAACTAAAGGCCCAAAATCATCCCTCTCAAGTTAAAGAGGGAGGTGATTTTATGTCAGGTAAATCCTCTCCTAGTGCCAAGGATGCAATGGATATGAGATATTATTCTTTCTTGGGAAGCCTTCAATCTTTGGTAGTGCAAGGAAAACATCTGACACGCTTGGGTAACATTTTGAATCCACCTTCCTCTATTAATTTTTTAATAAACTCTTTATCTCTACTTGGTGAATATTGGATGGTATCCCTGAAAAAAATATATTTCTTTTATGAGGGTTTTTTTTGTTTTTCAACGGGGTCAGTTTCTTCACTTTCTTTGTGTTCTTTTGTTTCCCCCTCAACTATCTCATTTTTCGGTGAAAATTTGTGAGGATATCAAATAATATATGGATTTAGAGGAGGAGGCCATCTCCTATCAATTGAGGAGTCAATATATACCCTCTTCCTCCAACCTGTGCCAAAATAGGGCTGAAGGGCTTGGTACAAATCCTACACCTATCTCGGGGGTTCAAGCCTGGGGAGAAATATCTCATCTCAAAAGCCCAAAAATGAGCCCTGATGGATCTTGTTTCTGGTAAATAGTTGTCCATAAAGTGGGATCTTAGAGATTCAAAGGGTTCCCCCATGAAGTGTCTCTCTTTCAATTGTATGGGTGTGGTGATACCGTCCAAAAAATATGCCCTCAAGAGGATGATTGAATCAAATCAATACGACATCATTTTCCTACCAGAGACTTTGGGAAAGAGTTCATAAGTTTCCGCTCTATTAGAAAATTTAGTAAAAATATGATGTATTGTTTGTATGGACACTCAAGGATGCTCGGGGGGGAGACTGGCACTTGGATGGAATAACATAATGAAAAAATTAATAAATTGTATAAGATTTGATTCTTGACTAGGGGAAATTCTCCTATCATCTGATTTGGGGATGCAATTTACTGTAATAAATATATACGGTCCATACTCTGAGAGATTTATGTTCTGGTAAACCCTGATGAACAAATCTATCTTCAACTCAGATACCCTAATTTTTTGGGGGGGACTTAATCTTTTCGATGGGTTCAACTGAGATATGGAGCCCTCGTACTAGACTTGACTCCTTATCATATTTTTTCTGCATCTTTTTGAAGTAAAATGGATTTATATATTTCCCCCACAATATTATGCCCCACATGGAGAAATAATAGATTTGGGGATGAGAGGATAAAAAAAAATTGAATAATTGTTTTTGTCTCAGATAAACTTTTGGATGGTAATTTACATATGAGACAATGTGTGGGTATTGGTTGGGTTTCAAATCATTATCCAATTTTTCTTGAGGTGGAAAAAGGGATGTGCAAGCGTACCAGTCTATTCAAATTCAATCTGGAATGGATTAAGGAGAAAAATTTTAATGATCTAGTGAAGGAACAATGGACTCCCTTTGATACAAAATCAGGAGTAGAAATTTTTTTCCAATTTATTACCAATTTAAAGAAGATGAAGAGAGCTACAAAAGAGTGGGAAAGTTAGAATCGTTCCCAAGATGAAAATGAGCTAGTGGATACAAAAGAAACCCTAAAATATATTTATGAGTCAACATATGGAGGCTATGAAACTCGGGAATCCCAATACAGGTTGATTCAACTGGAACAAAAGAAGAGGAAACTTCTGGACGACAAGGAAGCAACTTGGAGACTTAAAAGTCAAACTATTTGGCTGGAGAAATGAGATGAAAATAAAAATTTATTTCAGGCATATGATAAAGGTATAAAGATATCAAATACTATATGGATCCTTAAACATAATCAGGGGAGGGAGGTGTCTTCCTTTGAAGGGATAGCTCAGCTAGGAAAAAACTACATCCATTCCCTTTTCAAGGCAGATAGTTGGTCTTCAATTGTCGAAATTTTTAAGGTGGCAGGATTTTTCCACACTTTTCTAGTGAAGAGAAAAACATGAATCTCATGGAAGAAGTCTTAGAAGAGGATCTCAAGGAGGTCCTAATAAGATTTAAAAAGAACAAGATCTCGGGATCAGATGACTTTCCAATTGAGTTTTTCACAGGTTGTTATGATTTGATTGGGGTAAATATTTTAAAGGTGGTGGAGGAATAAAGGTGGGAAGGGAGTATCTATGCTCATATGAACACCACTTGTATAGTCATAATACCAAAATCATATGATCCACAATATCTTGAGGAATTTTGGCCAATCTTGCTCTGCAAATGCATCTATAAAGTGGTGGAAAAAATCATTGCCAAGAGGTTGAAACCTATTCTATCAAAGTCAATTTTAAAAGAGAAGTTTGGTTTCCTAGAAGGAAGGCATATTCATGAGGCCATTGGTGTGGCATGGGAAGGCCTGCATAGTATAAAGACAAGAAAATAAAAGGTGTAGTGGTAAAAATCGATCTATTAAAGGCTTATGATCGGGTGAGCTGGCTCTATATCTCGATGTTGCTGACACACCTAGGGTTTGAAGTCCCTTTTATAAACTAGGTTATGATCTCTATTACTTCCACCACCTTTTTTGTCTAAATAAACGAAGCAACTTCCCCATTTTTTCATGCAAGGATAGGGTTAAGGCATGGATTCCCTCTCTCCCCACTTCTTTTCCTCTTGGTGGTTGAATATCTTAGCATATTATTATCAAATGCAAAAGTACATGTTCTTTTTCAGGGTATATCTATTTTCCCTACTCTATATCTATCACATCTTCTTTTTTTGAATGGTGTTCTTTTGTTTTGTGATGGACAAAGGGGAGATGTGTTGGGATGGACAAAAATTCCCATTTTACCCATGGGAGCACCACTTTGTCTTGTGACCCAGCCCACAAGAATTTGAAGCATAATATGTGAATCTTCTCAAGTACCCCTTTAGGGATCCAAGATACAAAGATCTAATAGACATGGATGGAATTCAAAACTGACTTTACAAGAACCGTCCAACCTTCTCTAGACATCCATTTGAAGCTCCATACCTTTAATCTCTTCTCCAATTTTTCTATCATCTAGACCCAATCATATTTTAGATAACTATTTGGCTTCAATTGAATGCCCAAATAACTATTTGTTTTGCGATAGACAGAGGGGAAAGGCCTTCAGTTAGATTATGGGTAATGGAAAATATTAGAAGACAAAAATGGCTATCATTTTGAGTACTTCCACAAAACCTTTATATAATATCTTCTTCCCCCAAAGCATTTGGACCATTTGGACTAATTTTTTCATCTTTTTCATCTTTATCAGCACTGCTCGAAAATTGTAAAGGCTCTAAATACAACACTCTTTTATTACTGAGTAAAACAAGATGTTTTTTTTGGTACAATTTATGTGTATATGATGAGACTTTAAGTCCTGACAACTTTTTGTATATGTATGGACTATATCCACCGAGTCTTCATGACTCCATTTTGTATATGTATGGGACTCCCATGACCCTTTATGGGGATACTTTTAGATGGACAACAAAAACATGGTTTCTCCATGTTTTCTACAGAATGTAAATTTATTTTCTCTTCGAATGAAATAAAATTTTAAAATATATATTAATTTATTAATTAATTAATACATTACATTATTAATGTATCAATTAATTAATAAGATACATTATACATTAATGTAAATAAATATTTTAATTTACGCATTACATTAATGTAATAATTATTGATGTATTTTGTTATTAGTGTATTAATACTTTATTTTA
>JZKD02S1761127.1:569812-596307 GCA_000966675.3 Picea glauca | reverse complement strand
AAACATAACCCAATGTTGCAATCTGATGAATAAAACCAAACATTGCAACATGACGAACATAGTAATGTTGCAATGTGATGAACATAATGGCATCATAGTCTAACAACCATAGTAAAGTCACAATCTGTCGAACATAGCACCATTGTCGTAATGTGACAAACATAGCCATATTGTTGAAATGTGACAAACATAGCCCTGTCGTTGCAAATTGATGAACACAGTAATGTTGCAATGTGATGAACATAATATTGTCACAAACTAACAATCGTAGTAATGTTGCAATGTGTCAAAAATAGCCCCGTCGTCGCATTGTGACAAAGATATCTCTGTCGTCATAATGTGACGAACATAGCCATATTGTTGCAATGTGAAGAACATATCCTTGTTGTCGCATAGTGATGAACATATTAATCTTGCAATGTGACAAACATAGTAGTGTCACAATCTCACAAACATAGTAATGTCACAATGTGGAAACAATAGCCCTTTCATCGCAACGTGATGGGCATATCCCTCTCGTTGCAATGTGATGAACATAGTAGTGTCACAATATGACAACCATAGTAACATCACAATGTGTCAAACATAGCCCCATTGTAGTAATGTGACAAACATATAGCCATATTGTTCCAATGTGATGAACATAGTATTTTTGTCACAAAATGATGAACATAGTAATGTTGCAATGTGACGACCATCGTAGTCTCACATCTGACAAACATAGTAATGTCACAATGTGTCAAAGATAGCCTTATCATCGCAATGTGACGAACATAACTCCACCATCTTAATGTGATGAACATAGCCATATTGTCACAATGTGACAAACATATCCTTGTCGTAGGACAACGATGAACATAGTAATGTTGCAATGTGACGAACATAGTAGTGTCACAATATGACAAACATAGTATTGTCGCAATGTGTCAAACATATCCCTATCGTCGCAATGTGATGAACATAGCCCCATTGTTGTAATGTGACAAACATAGCCATATTGTTGCAATTTGATGAAAATATCCTTGTCATTGTAATGTGATGAAAATTTCCTATTGCCATAATGTGAAAAACATTTCCAAATGTTGTTTTCTGATGAACATAACCCATTTTTGCGTTGTGATGTACACAACCGAATGTCGCAATGTGATAGACATATCCCAACATTGCAGCGAGACAAACATTTTTTTACATCGCAATGGGACGAACATAACCCATTTTTAGACTATGGAAAACCCATTACAATTTCATAATGTGTCAAAAAAAACCCTACATCGCAATGTGACGAACATAACTTTACAATGTCACAAGACAAACAAAACCTGATGTTGCAATCTGAGGAACAAAACCTAATCAACATTACAATGTGATAGTGTCATAGTAAACCATGGTTAAACACAATCAACATGGTCCAACATAATCAACACCACTGAGTCTTCAAAGGTAAGCCATGGGCATGGGCACCGATAGTCAACCATAGTCAACCATCATGAAGGTCAACCATGAACAACCATACTAAAATTTGCTCCATGTTAAGATCAACCATGGTTAACCATAGTGTCAGAGCAATATATTTTGGGAGCAAAGTTCAAGGAATAAGGAAGAGTGCTACAAATAAGGCAGACAACGAAGGAATGGACCAAATAAGCAGCACACACTAGACAATAAGAAAAAACAACACAAATTCAAAGGAAAAAGAAGGACAACATGATGAGGAAATGGTTGGATCAAAGAACAACCATGCGCAAGAGGTTGTAAAGTGGAAAAACCTAATACACTAGGGTTAGGGTTTTGGTAATCAATGTAATGGTTTTTAACCCACTTTTGGTAGTATACATATATGATTTATGAGGTGACTAGGGGAGAACTATCTCATATTTTTGGTAGAGATTTTTGAAGAAAATTACTGAGTCAGTTTTGGAGATGAGTCTGTTTTGGAGTTGTAACTAAGGGTCAGAAAGTTGTGGATCTTGGTGCGACATTGGTCAACCTCACTATTACTAAACTTATGATGTAATGTGTGCAACACAATATTTTGAGGAATATGATAAAGAAGCATAAAATGACAAATATTTGTGGACATAGCCCAAGGGGGTGAACCACGGTAAAATATTGTGTCAATGTGTGGAATGTGTTATTTATGTTTTGCAATGTATTTTATGATGACTGAATGGTTAGATGAATGAATATGTTAAGGTTAATTTGTAGTGTGCACTAGGTTAGACATGTTAGTTCCTATAGAATGAATGTTAAAGGTTAATTTAATGGTAGATATTAATGGTGATATGGTATATCTGATGACTATTGAAGTTGGAGAATATTCAGGTCTAACATACCCATGAGCATCATCCATTCCATGATTACACACATTTGGGTCATGAAATAAACCATAACTTATCTCAGGTGAGACTACTTTGTGCCCCTTATGCGCAGTGTTTCCTTTTGTTCTCCACAAGGGCCAATGGTTTCTAGGGTTTTGTTGGAGAACTAAGGTAGAACTCGGGGTCAACCCATACATCGAACAAATTGTTCTATTTCCAATTGGAACTCAGAAGATAGGATTGGAGGGCATTTAATGAAGATAATGCAGTGATAGAAGGGAATTTTTAGACCATGGAATCCAACTAAGAAGTAAATTGAAAGATGGTTGCAAACAAAACAACTCGAGTTTGTGCAGAAAGAGAATAGAAGCCCTAGGTATACACCACGCTAGTACCTATAGAGGTATGTGTTTACTTATTTGCATGAGGCATATTTCTGTTATTTTCTAGAGTTATTACAAGAGTGGATATTGAGGTTGAAGGATACTCATCCAACTAATAGGATAAGGCTAGTAGAGTGGACTACTAATAATATTGCATGGTTGGAAAGGGTCAATAATAAATTCATGCACACAGTGTATTTCTTGTTAGATGGTATTGTTTCAGGATTTATTGTTGAGTTTGCAGTAGATATTGCAAAGTCATACACTACTGCAGAGAAGGAGTTTTTGAAGGGACCAAGAGGATGATACATTCGATCATTTTACATGTCGATTAATATTTTATTGCATGATAAAGGAGTGATGACAGTGGATTTAGACAGCTAAATCACTCTGTGTGCATGGGGGATCTAGGGGAAGCACTAAGGAAGATATGAGATATGGAGAGGGATCTAGACAGAGGCTAGAAGAAGGAAGAAATGGACCCCATTATGATGAATGAGGAACAAACCAAGGAGATAATGGATAAAGAAGGAGTGAGGTGCAGTGGAAGACCCTACTAGTATAAGATCAGTAGTAAAAAGAGGGTAGTATCCGAGAGAGAGGGATTGGAAAATGATTAGGAAGAGGTAGAGGAACTTCGTGCGATGGGGTATATTGAAGAAATCTTATGGACCACATATCAAAGTAAAACCATAGGTCAAGGGTCAGGCGTAGAAGAAGGATCTCGATTCCAGATCTGAATTAGTGTGGAACCCACAACCCCATGTGCAACTAAGACATCTAAAAAAGAAGAATTGTTTAGAAAACAAGTGATTAGTGGTAGAAGGATTTTAGTAGTATGTGGGTCTAGTGGAAATTCAAGTAAAAATATAATTTTAGCTAGTAGTAGTCAATTATATACACCACGTGGAGGTGGTAGTACAAAAAAATTCATAATGGCAGGAGTAGATCCAACTATTCAGTTACTAGAGTTCAATGGAGAAGGGTCGAAGGACCCAGAGAAGCACTTGTTTATTTGTGAGAATATTTGGATAGCTAAGAAGATTAAATATGAAGATACAAAAGTGGCACAACTGGCGATCAAATTCAGAGATTGTGCACTAGACTGGTATATGTGTCTCACAGTAAAAAATCCACATGGAGCAGCTACAACTATCACAATTGCGAAGAATACATTGATAAATGAATTTCAACGACCTATTTTAGAGGATCATTTCATGAATGAGACGATAGAGATAAAACAAAATCCAGGTGAGTTAGTTTGGGAGGTTGATAAGAATTTCAAGAGACTAAAAGGTAAGTTGAAGTATCCTATTACAGATATGAAAAATAGACATTTATTTGTTATCTCTTTATTGCCACATTTGAAGTATCCATTGAGGCAAAAAACTATTGAAACTTAGGTTGAGGCCTTGCAAGAAGCCTTGCAATTGGAGGAAAACTAGTATAGGCATACAGATCCAGCTGTGGAAGATCTGAGAGAATATATGAAGAACTTAACATTTTAGTTAAATCAGAATAAGGGAAAAGAGAAGACAAAATATGTCTAGTGCACATTATGCAAAACATAAGGTCATCATGAGAATGAGTTCCCCACCTTTGCACAGTACTTGGGGATAGTAATGTTGAATCCTTTACACATAGGAGGACCATGGTATGAGATATGTAGAATACATGGAAATGATCCTTATAATTGTTCCATGATGAAAAACTATCAAACGGTTCCCAAGACTACATTTTGTAATTTTTGCAAGTCAGTTGGACATGAAGACAAGGATTGTAGAACCTTGGAAATAATGGAGGAGAGGACATCAGATAATTTTAGGGTGTAGGGTAAATTAATGATAGGACAACCTACGCAGCTGCATAGTAGCCATAGTATAATAACGCACAACAATTTATATTGCAGCCATAGTATAACAATGCAAAATAGTTTGGAGCACCATCGTAGTATAACAATGTGTAATAGTTTGCAGCACCACTACAATATAATAATTCACAACTGCAGTACAACCAGGCACCACAGTATAGTACACTGTGCGAAGAAAATCAAGGAAATATAGGAGGCTTCATAGGAGCATGCCATGGATGAAGAGGATTTGGAGGAGGTAGAGGACCAATAACTTGTCACAACTGTAAAAAACCTAGACATTATGCAAGAGATTATCCACAACCACTTGTGACATGTATGTATTGTCGCACAACATACCATGAGACAGAATATTGTCCGACACTTCTGGTAAAGATACAAGACAAGAGGAATAAAAAAAATAAAAATGTTCAATGGATTGTTGTGGAAAACAGAGAAGAGGATGGGAAGAGGATCAATAAAATTACTAGAGGTGGAGCAAAGAAATGAGAAGATGCAACAAAGAAGGATCAGGACTAGTACCAGTGGGTCAGAAATAATACAACACCTCAACGAAATTTTGATGCATAAAAAGAAGGAGACATTCAAAGAGGCAATACATGAGATTTTGAAGGAGAATATTGTGTCTACTTCATGTACAAAGCCGGGAGATGGTGTACCAGTGTATGGCATGCCACATCTATTTGATCAGACCAACATACAAAAAACCATTAGAACAAGTAATTAATGTGAGAAACTTTTTGGGGTCTTGTGTAAAGTTGTTGAATGATAAAAACTCTTGAAAGTAATATAGAGTCTGTTAGAAAAGCGCAATTTTGGAGAAGATATGAAACCCAAACAAAAGAGATTTAATCAATTTTGTAAGAAGATAAGAAAAAGTAGGGAGTTTAGGTTGAATGAAAACATTGGAGACTTCAATATGGGCGATATAGTACTAGACTTAGGGTCTGAGGTAAATGTTCTACCTAAGAAGACATGTGAAGATATGGGGGAACATGCATTGGGATTTTCACCTATTCAATTGAAGTTAGAAAATCAACATAGAGTGGCAACAATTGGTATATTGAAGGGAACAATGGTAGATCTAGATGGGGTGTGCACTATGCAAGACTTTGAGGTGATTGAAATAGTAAATAATACCTCACCCTATCCAACATTGTTGGGTCTAGATTGGGATTTTGACAATCAGGCTATTGTCAACCTAGAGACTAGAAAAAATATCTTTGAATCATGATAATACATATTTATTGCGCCATTAGATCCTTCAGAAGGAGGAAGGTATGTTGAACCTGGGATAGAAAATTTTATTACAAAAGACATAAACCCGTTGTATAGAACTATTGCACGAGAAGAAGATTATGTGAACCCAACAACAGATGGAATGCTGAGTTGGAGAAGTATTATTTCCTATGCTTTAGAATCTGAAACAAGACCATAGAATTGGAAGTAGTGATTGCATGAGTTATCCACT
This sequence comes from Picea glauca, assembly GCA_000966675.3. Taxonomy (NCBI): domain Eukaryota; kingdom Viridiplantae; phylum Streptophyta; class Pinopsida; order Pinales; family Pinaceae; genus Picea; species Picea glauca. Next base: position 590,265 of record JZKD02S1761127.1, on the reverse strand, counting down.
AGAATATGTGTAAGGATTATTCACACACTAAGATGGGTTGGTATAGAAGTAAGAGAACCTCCTACTTTTTATGGTCAGAATGATTTAGAGGATTTTTTAACAAAAAATGAGTTAGAAGTTTTTGAAAGTCAGAGGTTAACAATTTTGGATATTTCTTTGAAAGCTACACCTACACGTTGGTGGGGTACCCATAAGGAGAATATTCATAATTGGTATCAATTCAAGCTCGGTTACTTCACATCAAATTCAACGCAAAACATGAGAATATATATGTGGAGAAGTATGATGGAATAGAAAAACCCAAAGAACATGTAGAAAAATGTATAATTCAATGTATATTAGTACCACCAAAGGAGTGGCCACATTACTTTATTCATACATTGGAAGGAATCCCAAAGAATTGGTACATAGAATTGGAACAATGCAGAGAAAGTAAAAAATGGGAGGAGATGCATCAGAACTTTGTCATTAAATTGTCATTGGAGCATGAGAGTCTAGAGATAGATACAACACTAAAGTTGGTTAGATATAGGATATTTGAATAATGAGAATTAGAAATTGTGACATCTTATCAAAACCAAAAGAGACAAACAGTCAGACAATTTCTACATTGTTATCACGTCGCAGAAGAAGACCCAATAGAAGAAAACATGTTCAACATACATATCACGGAAGTTTAAGGGGAAAGAGAAGTAGAAGGTCCACAATTAGAATCAGAAAATTATGCTGCACATTTGAATATAAAGAAGGAAAATATTGGAACAACATAAAATCCAAAGATTGCAAGTATTGGGGATTATTGGGACACCCATATAGTAGAAAGAATAACGTATTTATTGCATGAGTATAGTGATTTGTTTCCAGCAACATTTTCAGAGATGAAAGGAATAGTAGGAGAACTTGGAGACATGAATATCCCTTTGAAACCAAATGCCAGACCAATAAGACAAAGACCTTACAGGTTGAATCCAATGTATAAGTAGAAAGTGAAGGAAAAAATTGATAAGATGTTAGAAGTTGGTGTCATAGAAATCGTGGAAGAATCTAAATGGATTATCCCTATGGTAGTGCAAGAGAAGAATAAAGGAGGAATAAGTATCTTTGTAGAATTGATGAAGTTGAATGATGCTTGTCTACATGATCCCTTCCCTACTCCATTTACAGAGGAAGTTTTGGAGAATGTAGGAGGTCAAGAAGCATACTCATTCATTGATGTATTTTTAGGATATCAAGAGATTAGAATAGCACCAGAGGATTGACATAAGACTACATTTGCAAAACAATGGGGATCATAATAGTACACAGTGATGTCTTTTGGGTTGAATAATGCCCCTGCTATTTTTTTCAAGAGTAGTAGTAGCTTCATTTAAATACTTTATTAATAAGTTTTTGGAAGTTTATTTGGATGATCGGGCAATGTTTATATTATTGAAGGATCATGTTGAAGTGTTAAGATTGATGTTAGACAGGTGCAGAAAGTGCCATATTTCATTGAATATAAAGAAATTCATTTCTAGCACACCTTCTGGTATTCTGTTAGGACATGTGGTGTGTAAACAGGGTTTGTTGGTTGATCCTGCTAAAATTGTTGTCATAGTTAACTTACCACCACCCAAATTTGTGTGCCAGTTAAAAAGTACAGTTGGTCATACAGGCTACTACAAGAATTTTATAAGGGGATATGCAAAAATTACTACACCGATGGAGAATTTTTTGAAGAATGACATTAAGTATCAGTGGAATGTGGAGTGCCAACAAATTTTGGATATCTTGAAAGAAACAACGGTGACAACGCCAATTTTAGTGTTTCTAGATTGGTCAAAAGAATTTCATGTGCATGTGGATGCATCTACAATAGTGCTTGGAGAAGTATTAACACAACTAGGAGAAGGTGATATGGATCACCCTATAGCATTTGCAAGTAGGAATTTATCATATTCAGAACAAAACTACAATACACCAGAAAGAGAAGGATTGACCATGGTGTGTGCATTGTAGAAATTTAGGCACTATTTGTTAGGCCAACATTTTAAGATGATTACAGATCATTCTTCTCTTAGATATTTAGTCAATAAGCCAGTGTTGGGGAAATAATATGTAGATGGTTACTCTTATTTCAGGATTTTGAATTTGAAGTAGTGGTGAAGCCTAAAAGATTGAATGCAGAGCCATATCATTTACCTAGCATAACTAATGGAGAATAACCAATCAGTTTGGAGGACAATTTCCCAGATGCACAACTCTTTTAAGTACAGATTGATGATGAATATTTTGTTGACATTATTGAATTTGTTAGTACAAGATTTTCACCAAAGGAATTTAATACTATGCAAAAGAAGATTTTGGTAGATATACTTGTAATACCAACTAATTGCAGGTCTCTTGTACAAAATAGGAGCATACAACATTTTGAGGAGATGTTTCATGGGGCATGAAAGGCCCATCATTATAGCAGAAGCACATGAAGGAATAGTTGGAGGACAATATGAAGGAAGCTACTAGGAAGAATATATTGCACATAGGATTATGGTGGCCAACATTTAACAAGGATGAAAAGGAGTATTTTCAGAATTGCAATGTCTGTCAGAGGGTTGGAAATCCATTTAGGAGGGATACGATGCCATTAAAACCTCAAGTAACTTTGAAAGTGTTTGAAAAGTGGGAAGTAGATTTTGTTGGACTAATTAAGCTTCCATACAGAAGAGAAAGAGAAAGGTATATCATTACAATGACATAATATTTAATCAAATGGGATGAAGCAACAACAATAAAGGATTGCAGCATAGATACTACAACAAACTTCTTATTTGAGAAAGTAGTCAAAAGATTTGGATGCCCTAGAATTATGATGATTCATCAGGGGTCTCATTTTATCAACAATACTATTGAGGAAATGAATGAATAATTTGAGATACTTCATCAGAAGAGAACTCCTTACCATCCTCAAGCTAATGGAACAATGGAAGCATTTAACAAGATATTAGAGAATTCCTTAACCAAGATTTGTAATGTGAACATGGATGATTGGGATTTGAAGATACCAACAATTTTATGGGCTTATAGAACTACATGAAAGAAGCGTACAGGGAAGACACCTTTCAGATTGGTGTATGGATAGGAAACAATAGTTCCTATAGAGTATTTGATACCTATTTTTCACATTGCAACCATTACAAACATGACAGAAAGAAGTGCAACTCAAGAAAGATTGGAACAACTCATGGAATTAGAAGAAGATAGAATTGTAGTTGGTTTCCATCAGGAAGTACATAAAGCAAAGGACAAGTCTTGGCATGATAGACACATCAAGAAGAATAACTTCAAGGAAGGAGATCTGGTTCTCCTCTCTGACAGTAATTATTTGCAACACCCAGGGAAGTTTGGGATGCATTGGCTGGGGCCATATGAGATAAAGTTTTTCATAGATGGAAGTCTTGTGCAGATGAAAGACTTAGCAGGCAAGGAGATGCAAGGATTAGTGAATGGTAGTCAACTGAAACTATATAGGGATAATATACCTACTAACCCTCAGTAGATATCGTGCAAATAAGTATAATTGTACATAATGTCTATAGTAGGAGGAAAGAGAAGAAAAAAAAAAGTAGAAAAATAAGAAAAAGAGAAGAAACAAAACAAGTGGAAAATTGAGAAAAACACAAAAAGAAGTAAGTAGAGGGATAAGTGGTAGATAGATAGTTGGAAGATACAACATGCAATAGATAGTAAATTGGTGTGATAGAATTCAAGACATTGCACACAGGACAAATTTGATAGAATGAAAACATGGCGTGCTGAGACGGAAAGTGGACAAAAAAGGAAAAAGGCGATGAACGAAAAAATGGAATACGATAGATCAATTACGATATAGGTTATAAAAGGGGAAAATAATGAAAAGGTAAACAATTAGTGTGATTTCGAGCAAACAGGAGCAGAGGAGAGAACAATTTGTGGTTGTGTGAGGAGTTGTGAAGAATCTAGCTTAGATTTACAACGTAATTTTTCCAAGCTAGAACAATGACACCACCCAAGTTTGGAGCACTAGACTAGTTCACAAGAAGGAAAAGAAGTGCCAACAAATCAATGGAGGAGGTGATCAAGGTGGTAGATGTAGATGAGATCCCATTGATAGAAATTGATTCGATTATTCTGACGTTTTTCGAGGAGTAGAACCCAAAGGATGAAGAAACAGAGGTAAACCAGGCAGAAGAAGGACAAAACCCTAGCACAGAAGGAAACCCTAACATAGAAAAACTAGGAGAGGTGCACACATAGGGGGAACAAAGTGAAGAATATGACTAGCAGATAGAATCAAATGAAATCAAGCAAGTGCAGAACCCTAGGGAAGAACAACAGGACAATGACGAAGTCTAGGACATGGAGGAATAAATACAGATTGTGACAACAAGTCCATCAAAGAAGACAACAAGAACAACAATACTAGTAGCACACACACATAAGAGAATTTCGTTGTCATTGCCCCAAATTCTAGAGTTAGTAATAACTATAGAGGATAAGGTGGGGTTTGTTCCCTAATTGAGGGAAGCAGATCATGATGTCACAGAGGTGTCTAAGTTTATGGAGCTTTCCCAGGAAATTTATATGAAGAACAAATGGAGAATTTTGATAAGAGTCCCAATTTTAGAACCCAAATAGTGGATTATAGGGTTGTACAATTCATGCATCATGAATTCGGTAGAAATCCCACACTTTGGTAGGGGGAAAGATGTCAATGCCTGCATGAAGAAACAACTTGTGAGAGTACATGGGGGATTTTTGTGGATGGACATACCTATCCCAATTGATGTAGACCTAATTGCAAATATTATAGGGCTTCCAATAGATGGGGTGAATCCAAATAAGTATTTAGAGGATAAGATGAAGGAAAATACAATTGCAGAAGAAGTAAAATACCAATTTGGCACTACTAGGGGAAGTAGAGGTATGATTATGAAAAACATAAATGAGTCAGCCACAAGATTCATGACAAAGTTAATGGATTTAAAGTTACTGAGAAAATGTCGCAAGGAAGAAGCACCAACATGAGTGGTAGCAACAGTCGTGCAGTGTGCGAAGGGGACATTACTCAGTTGGGAATCGTATTTGCTCAACCTATTTTTGGAATATTGCATAGATGCACATGTTTCTAGGACAGATTTCCATTATTATTGGTTGTTGATTTTTATAGCCTTAGTGGCATGGAAAGAACTAAAATACTCATCCTTCTGTGATAGGAGAGGAAGGTTCCATGCAAAAAGGTATATAACCCTATGGCACAATACAGATCTGAAGCAAAGGAAAGATAATACCAAAATATTTGGCATGTATCTTGATGAGATGCAAAAAAAGATAGTAGAGACATGGAGGATCTCACTAGAAGTGGTGAAGGATAATGAAGGGATAGAAAATTTCAAATCATCTAGGAACAAAATGTGGATACAAGAAAGAAGAGACCCCAATAATAAATGGTTGGAGATGCAGTACTATATCACAGCAGAAGAAGTACAATGGGTGATAGAGGAATGTAAAAATTAGTGGAAGGTGCTAGTGGTTGTGAAGAAAGGGATAGAGGGTAAAGAGAAAGAAGGAACTGTACAATCAAGTATTCTAGCAACAAATACCAGGAAAGAATTAGACTGAACTCAACCAATAGAAAATAGGGTGACAATAAAAAAGTAGAGGAAGAAGGAAACAATACCTAGGTCCTCATCATTAGAAACTGAGCATGCAGAAGGAACAAACGGGGAAGATCATAAAAAGGATAACATACTTAGCCAAGAGACAGAAAGTGGATACTTACCAAAGGAAAAGAACCCCACAAAGACAAAGAAAACACTAGAGAGAAAATCAATGATGGAGATAGGAGAAAAACACAAGAAGATGAAGGTGCAAAAGAAGGCCCCTCATCTCACAATAATTAAGGATGACGCAGAATTGGTGGAAAACAAACTGTAGGATCAAGCAGAATAAGTACTATACATTGTGGAATCACAAAGAGAAGAATTAATGAAAATTTTGATGGAGGTGAAAGAAGTTTTGGAAAGCCTACATATCAATGTAGCACAATAGAAAGGCACAACGTGGGAGGAGAAAATCCATGAGGAAAAGGAGACAATGTAGACAACAATAATGGGAAGTGAAACTTTCCAAATCAACCTAGGGATGCTACAAGTAGACAAGGACACAATGCAAAAACCCTTGAAGGATATAGAGTAGTTGGACTTGGTGTTGTCCAAGATTCCAACCAAGGCATTATACAAGTTGTAGATAAGCGTCACAAATGAAGTTCAAACAAGGGAAAGGAAAAATGCGATAAACTTAGAGACAGCTAGGGAGGAAAAGGAGATATTGAAGATATCCCTTAAAGAAGTGTATCTCAAGAGGGACAAAGAAACACAATGCATAGAGAAATTAGAACAAAGGCTTGAGGAAGTCTTTCAAACTATACCAGACAACACACTAGCAGAGGAGTTAAGTGCAAAAGAGAAGATCGAAAAGATAGCACATGATATGGAAAGTTACATATAGGAAATCACAGGCCTAGAAGAGAAGGTGATCCCTAGAAATCCACCAGAGATCAAAGAACAAAGGGAACAACAGGTGGAATACACATAAAATATTGAAGGGGAAATTAACAGAATGGAAGAACTATACAAAAGTACAACGCAGATGTGGACATAACTACAGGAAGATGGAAAGATTCAAGAACTAGACCAAAAGGATGGAAACATTACCACTACAATATAGGAATTGAAGAACAGAAAAAAAAAATATGGCCATATCAGACAGGATGAAGATTGCGCAGGAGATGAAAAACCTATAGGAAGATTTGAGGTCGATTCGGATGGAGAAGCAGTTAAGGAAGGCTCAATTGGATCCATTATAGGAAAGGGCATAAATGATGATCACAGAGTTGGAAGCAGCAAAGGGAAATATAGAGAATCTACACTTGGAGAATATAGAAGTACTAAAGGAGCACATAACATCACATTTGTTAGAAAATATTGTAGAAAAGAGTGCATAGGAGAAAGAACATGTACAAGAGATGAAAGGTAGATTCCAGACACTAAAGAAGTTAGTGCAGGAGGCAAACAATTGGACGAGCCACAGGTAAGTGTTGGGGGCCTATTGGAATAGGATATTTTGGTAGAAAAGTTTGAGAAATAAGGAAGAGCATAGAAAATGAGGTAGGCAACTAAGGAATGGACCAAATAAGCAGCGCACATCGGACAATAAGGAAACATAGCACAAAGTTAAAAGCAGAAGAAGGACAACATGACAAGGAAACGATTGGATTGAAGACCAGTTGCATGTAGGAGGTTGTAAAGTGGACAAACTTGATCCACTAGGGTTATGGTTTTGGTAATCAATGTAATGGGTTTTAACCCACTTTTGGTAGTATAAATATATAATGTATGAGGTAGATAGGGGAGATATATATGATCTTTTTGGTAGATAGTTTTAGAGAAAATCACTAATGCAGTTTTGGAGATGAGTCTGTTTTGGATTTGTAACTGAGGGTTAGGTCGCAATATGTGGAGCTTGGTGTGACACTGGTCAACCTCACTATTACTAAACTAATGATGTAATGCGCAACACAATATTTTGAGGAAGATGAATAAAGAAGCATAGAATTCCAAATCTTTGTGGATGTAGCCCAGGGGGGTGAACCATGGTAAAATACTGTGTCAATGTGTGGAATGCGTTCTTTATGTTTTGCAATTCCTTTTATGATGAATGGATGGTTAAATGAATGAATCTGTTAAGGTTAATTTGTAGTGCGCAGTAAATTAGACATGTTAGTTCCTGCAGAATGAATGTTAAAGTTTAATTGAATGGTAGATATTAATGATGATATGGTAGATATGATGAATATTTAAGATGAAGAATAGTTAGGTCTAACATCCCCATGAACATCATCCCTTCCATGATTGCAGACATTTGGGTCATGCAATCACCCATAAGCCATCCTGGATGAGACTGTGTTATGCACTCTGTGCGTAGTATTTACTTCTGGTCTCCAGAAGGGCCGATGGTTTCTAGGGTTTTGTTGGAGAATTAAGGTATAACCTAGGTCAACACATACATCCAACACATAGTAAACCATGGAAAAGCATATACAACCACAGGCACAATCAACTATATTAAACCATACTCTTCATCATGGTCAGTAATAATCAACCATAGTTAATGTAATGGTCAACCTTACTCATATTTAAGGTAAAAGGGGGTAAATGTCATCCATAGTCATGGTCAACCATATCCATGGCTAGCCATGGTCATATATGGGAAATAACTGTCAAACATGGTTAACCATTATTAACAATTGTCAACCATGGTCAATCATAATCAACCTTGGTAATGGTCAACCGAGGTCAACCATACTAAAGGACATGCATAGTGAAGGTCAACCATAATGACTATCTACGCAAGTTAGCCATGGTCATGGTCAACCATAATTATCCATGGTCATGGTGAGGGAAGGTCATGGTCAACTATAATTTACCATGTCAACCATAGTCAACCTTTCCTTCCCAAAGTCAACTAATGTCTACCGAAATGATAAACCATAGTCAACCATGGTCATGGTCAACCATAGTCAACCATGGTCATTATCATTTAATGTATTAATTTATTAATAATTTAATAATGTTTTATTAATGTATTTCTACTTTAATAATGTATTTATTAAGGTATTAATACTTTAATGATGTATTTATTAATGTATTGTTAATTTTATAAGGTATTATTAATGTATTATTTTATTATTGTATTGATACTTTAGCAATATATTAATTAATAATGTATAAATGTATTTATTAATGAATTTAATAATGTTTTAATACTTTAATAAGGAATTATTAATGCATTATTTTATTATTGTATTGATAATTTAACAATATATTAATTAATAATGTATTAATGTATTAATTAATTGATACATTACATTATTAATGTATTAATACTTTAATATGTTTTTTTTTGTAAGATCATGGTACTGAAATTCTATTAATCTATCAAAAAATCATACATGCCTTCCTCCTTTGCTACAGGTATGCCACTGGGGAAACCAAACCAACAACAAAGTTAAAGTTTATCAAAGCAAACTATATATCCAAATATTTTAAACAGAGTCTTTAGTTCTAGAAAAACAAAAAAAACTATATATTTCTTTCTACTAGGCCTTGGACTAGATCTTCTAAGATACTTCATAAAAAAAAATTAAAACTCAGACCTAAAATCATGATCCTCACGGCATCATCGACCAGTCCTGGGTCTATTCCTGGGCTGGATTCATTGTGTTGCATGGGGATGAAGGGGTCACCACTATGCTTGTTGGAGGTAGGCGGGAAAAAAATTCAAGCATCATCACGTGAAGACCATCCATTTGTAGCTTCATTATGTTCTGAGCCTCCTCCCTTGTCTAGTGCATTTGACCTAAGAATTTCTTAATGTGCCAATATAGTTCGATTGTCTTTCAGTACTTCATATCCCTTTCCCTCGACATTACTACATCCAGAACCCAGTGAATTGTGGCTTATGCCAGCTCCTTCTCCATATGCATAGATATTTCCTACTGGATTGCTGCCTTTGCTTTTTACACATGGTCTTGGAACCTCGACAAAATGGTGGTGAATAAAGAGTGAGATGTCATGAAGGATTCTCGTTGGAGTCTTGAAGACAAGACTTCATTTTCAGTATGGCGAGAGGAAAAGGCTGGGGGAGAGTGACCTCCACAATGATAACCATGTAGATACCCTTTCCTTGGAGCCATATCTACCCAAGTCTCGTGACGAAGTCTAGGAAAAATTCACATATGCTCTGATTGTGGGAGGGTCTCGGCTCCCCCTTCTTTCGGGAGTTTCCTATAATTTTCCACTTCCCTCTCTTGGTTTTGCAGGAGATTATGATTCTGCCACGCTACAAAATTTATGAAATTATTTTTACAAATGCCTATTTCCAACTGGGATAGAGTAATAGGAACATTACTCTGTACCTTAATAAATCTCATTTCACTCGGGGATACAGATGAAGACCAATCCCTCCTTCATCATATTTCTTCAAACTCCTTTGTGATGTGATAACACTTGGTTAGCATCATGTGGGACCTCGGGGAGAGGGTTCCTTTCCTCCCTACCATTTATTGTGCCTATTGAAGTATCTGTTGTGTTGAGGGTTTAAAATCCTACTGGCCTTGACCATTAATACCTCAAACACTTATAGAATACTTAGCTTTGCAAACCTTCCCTCTCTCCTTTATTCAAAGGAAAGATTCTTCCTCTCGGTGCTCATACTTTTCATTGCCATTACTTCCCTCCTGTGTTTTACCTGTCAGCTATGGTTTTAATTTATAGCTCCTAATTCCTCCATCCTGTCAATCTCAGGTCCCAGATTCCCTTCATATCCCCTCCCTGACACCCTATACAAGTGTATCCATTCATTGTTGGCCAAAACATGAGAGGTGGTTTCCATCTTATTGGTGGAGGTAAGGTCCCATGCCTGCTCCCACTTGTCTCTATGTAGTTTCAACCCTTCATTGGATAGCCAATCTATTGGATTTCTTTTTATCCACTTCACGTGGCTTGGGATGATGATGGGTATGGTTTTCATTAAGTGCATTACCCTCTCCAAAGAGGCTTCTAGATGCCAGCTAAATACTAGTTTTGAGAGAGGGGTTCCCCATTGTATATGCTTTATAATGTCTATGACTAGGATGGAATCTCCCTTAGCTATGAATTTGTTATATTCATTTTTATTCGATATCCTTAGCCCTTCTTCCAGAACTAATAGCTTCACAACATTGTTTTTGGTGTATCCTATTTTTCTTGTGTAGGTTTTTAGGATCATGCCTTCGTTGTTACGAAAAACGACTCCCAGAGCTACATGACTTGGGTTTCATTTAGAAGCCCCATAAAAGTTAGGTTTGATGTATCCTTAGAGAGGGGGTGACCACGTTGAGGGGGTAGAGACTTTTGGAGCTATCAGGATCTTGTCGCCCAAATATAAGGTATTTGAAATTGCTAATGCTCTCAAGATGGTTCTTTCATATTGGTTTATTTTCCACTCCTCTTCTTTCTACGGTTGGATGACTATTTTTTCCTACAAAAATTTGATTATTGTCTCCCAAATCACTTCTAGGGGTTGCACCTCATTTCAGAAGATATGTTTGTTCTATTCTTTCCAATTTTCCCAAACTAGGAACCCTAGGAGCAACTGCCAAAGGCAGTTTCCGATGGAATTTTGAGTGTTGGATTTAGGCCATTCTTCGAAGGTATAAATAATCAAGCTCCTATTTCAACCCATTCTCTTGAAGATGGCCTCGCTATGGTCCCAAAGGTAAACCACAAAAGAGCAAGAGTTAAACATATTCTCATTTGTTTCTTCTTGAGAGTGACATAAAATGCAACGTGAGGGGCCTATGAAACCTCGTTTGCAAAGGTTGTCCCAAGTGAGCGTCTTGTTTGGGTTAGCAACCAAAAAAAATAGAGACTTTTGGCCATAGCCTTTTCTTCCAAATGTGCTTCCAAAGTTTCGTCTTGGGGAGGCTTTTGTAGTTGGATGCTAGAAAATAGGCCTCTTTGAATGAGAATAATCCCTTCATTGTCTAGCTCCAATGAATTTTATCAATCTTTGTATTAATTGAAATTTTCATGGCATTTAAATCATTGCAAAATCCATCCTCCTCCTCTTGGACTAGGATACCCATCCATTCTTATTTAGTAATTCATTTGCACCATTTTTGGTGATCCTCCTCTTGGGTCCAATAATGTCCCACTCTATTTTTTCCTTGGCTTGCCATTGCATCCTTTATTCTGATGATTTGTTCATGTTCATCCCATTTCACTCTCTGTTCCCAAGCGTCATCTCAGAAGAGAGCCTCCATCTCATTCTATAGTTCCCAAAAGTTGTTTTGATGGATAAGATTTTGATTTTTCCAAGCCATATTCTAGATGGGAGAACTTGACGAGGTTGTTTTCATTCTCATAAGGATTTATTACTATTCTTCCTTATCATATTTTTCCTTCCATGTACATTCCCATTGCATTTTCTTGTTGTTTAGCCAACACCACCATAATTTTGTGCTTGTGACTTTACCCAGGACTTCAGGATCTCGAAGACCCAGACCTCCTACCCACTTCAGCCTGGAAATCAAGTTCCAGGAAACAAGAGCCCATTTTTTTCTTTCCTTTGGTCCTCCCTAAAGAAAGTATCTTTGGATGTTCCTTATCCCTTTAAAGATAAATTTTAGGGCCACTAGTGTGGAGAAGTAGTAAATGGGAATGGTTTGGAGCACTAATTTCTAAAGTATCAATCTACCCACCATATTGAGGGATCTAAATTCCCATTTGTCCAATTTTTTATTGAGGTTGGCTACAAGGTCCTCCTAAGTAGCTTTATTGAGGGAATGTTTTACCAAAGGGACCCCTAGACATTTCATTGGAAGACTGCTACAAGAGAAACCTAGGATCTCGACAAGGTGGTTTTGCACTGTTTGAGGCATATTGAAGAAAAAAATATGTGACTTTATGTGGTTTACTTGCATTCTTGAAGCTTCTGAAAACTCCTTTAACACTTGTTTTATTTGAAGGATATATCTTATAGTAGGCATAGCCATCAGCATTGTATCATCCATAAACTGCTGGTGAGTTGTTGATTCTACACCCCCATGAAGATTGAGGCATTTCCACTTCCCTTGAGTCATTGTTGTTGTAATATATCTTACCAAACGTTTTTCCATGATGATAAAATGGAATGGAGAGAGGGGGTCACCTTGGTGGATTCCCTGGGAAGGGATGAAAGTTGATGAAGGGTATCCATTTAAAAGGATGGATAAGAAGGCTATAGAAATTAGGGACATAATCCACTTGATCCAAGGAGGGGAGAATCCAAAATACTGAAGGATACCTGTAATTTAATCCCATCTAAGGATGTCATAGGATTTGGCCAGATCCAATTTTATAAGTAAACCAGGATTGCAGGAGGATTTTAAGGAGTGGATATGTTCTTGGGCCAAAATTATACTATCAATAATTTTCCTACCTTCCACAAAACCATATTGTTCCTAGGAAATTAAAAAAGGGAAAAGGGGCTTGAGACGGTTGGCTATCACTTTGGAAATGATTTTGTAGATTACATTACATAGAGATATAGGTATAAACTTGCTAGGATCCTCCACCTTATCCTCTTTAGGGATCATGTTTAGGAAGGTATAATTTAAGGAAGGGAGGACTTTGAGGAATTTCCTTGAATCTTCCACTACTCCCAAACATCATGTTTAATATCAGACCAATAAGCATGAAAAAAAATAATTGTAAAACCATCTGGGCCTCGGGATTAACCTTTGGGCATATCCATGACTGCCTGTTTGACCTCCATGAGTGAGATTTATCTCATTAGGGATGCATTTTTCTCCTTGGTGACCAGCTTAGGAATGTGTTTAACAATCTTGTTAATTGATGATCTCTTGTTAATGGATGATCTCTTGTTCTCTTGAGGTTATTTCATTAGGTCACTGTAGTGATGAACTATCTCTATTTCCATGTCTCTATGATTGTTGAGTTTGTTCCCTGTGGAATCTCTAACCGATGTCATTAGATTGGAGTGTCGATGTTGCAACACTAAGTCATGGAAGAACTCCATGTTATTTTCCCCTTCTTTTAGCCATTGGACTCTCGATTTTTGGTTCCATAATGTTTCCTCCTAGTGCTCCCAGATAGAGATTTGGGATTTTAATTTCATCTTCTCCTTTATAATATCTTATGTGCACCCTTTGGTTATCATATCTTGTTGAATTTGTTTCATTTTCTCTGTCAGATTAGTTCTTACAGCAAATATGTTACCAAATTCTTCCTTGTTCCATTTCTTAATTTGTTGTTTTAAATTTTTCAGGTGTTGTTGCAGGTGGTACATTGGAGATCCTGATTGGATTGTTGTTGATTTCCACCATCTTTCAAAATGTTTCTGGAAGCAATGGTTTTTTAACTAGAAAGGTTCAAAACATAAGGGATGGTTCTTTGGACTATCTTGGATGTCTCTAGTTATGCTAACCGACCAATGATATTATCCCTGAAAAGGAAAGACAGAGGTATCTAAGGCATAATTGATGTGAAGAAGGGATTTCAAAAACAAGAAACAGTCCAAATAAGAGGTTATTTGTTGGGTACCTCTCTTATGGTTATTCCATGTAAACACACCATTATTGGTTTCCCAATAAACCAACCTAAGATATTGAAGAGTTTCCTTAAACCTCTCTGAATCTTGGTCCAGGAAGTTAAGCCCCCCCTTATTTTTCTAAGAGTGAATAAATTATATTTTCATATCCCCTTAGGATCCATGGGTTAAGGGAATTTAGCAGATGAAGGTTATGAAGGGAATTCATAAAGACTAGTTTATCTTGAAGGGCTTCGGGGATGTAAACATTGGATATCATGCCTACTTGAGCTAATCACACTAGTTGGAAAACTATTGAAAGGGAGTGGCAGGTGGAAAACAACTTATTAAGGAGGATAAAAAAGGGGTGAAAAAGGATTTCCAAGCCACTTAAGGCTCCAATTTCATCAATATCCATTGAATGGTATCCTCACCAGCATTTTGAGGCTATCTTTTCAAGTATTTCTGATGAATGTTTGGTTTCTTGTAGCATTATTATAGATGGTTTTTCTTCGAAAATCAGAGTTTTTAAGGATTTGTATTTTCTTGGGCTATGAAGGCCTCTTATATTCCAAGTGATTAATTTCATTGATAATGGGGAGGTTGGAAAAATAAATTTTCCACCATGCTCTTTATCCTTCCCAAATTGACTAGGAGTTCACCTAGTTCTTGTAGTAATTGTTTATTATAAGGTCTTCCTCTTTTTTAATCCTGTTTGGTTACTTTGGTTGTTTCATTTGCTGAAAAACAAATTAAGCCAAGAGAAGAAGCAACAAAATTCTTACCTTTCTAATTAGCTCATGATTTTTCCTTTTTCTTTGATTTAAGGAGAGTTGATTTCAGGAGTTGGATTTAATTTTCTGGGATTGAGTGGGCTTATTTCCTTGCATAGGCTACGACTATGATTTTGAGGTCCAATACTTCTAGTTCCATTTCCTCATTATCTTCTTGATCTGTTTTTATTTCCTCTAAATTATTCATTTCCTCATATTGGTCTTTGATTAGGTTTATTTCTTGATGTATATATGTAACTAGGATTCCCTGACCTTTGGGTTCGATATATTTAGGTTGAATCTGGGATTGTTCTGGTTGAGTTTGTTGCATCACTGTTTGCATTTCACTTTTTTGTTCCTCATATGTTTCTAGTTTATCAAAGATATTATTGATTCTAGGGCCGTTAGCATTAGGATGAGGAGTTGATTTTCAGAGGACCTTTCTCTTCGTTGGAACCTTTTCAAATCCTTCAACATCTTTTTCTTGTTGGGATATGGTTGGTCCACCTATTTATTTAGGTGGAAGCCCCTAAATAGATGACCATGGGCATGAAACTTGCGACACCAAAAAGGTATGTGTTCATATTCAATCGTTTGGATCCACTCATTATTACTAAACATGAGGCTGATTGAGGCTGGTAAGGCCTTTTAAACGTCAAGATAAACAAAAATAATAGCATATGAAGTGTACCTTCCTTGATGGGTAGCATATACCATTCTAACAAAGGATCCCAATGTGTTTCCTATGCCCTCTAGGATCTTCGGGTGCCAATATTCTTGCGAGAGGGAGTACAAACATATCCAGAATGACACTTCCATAAAATCCTCTTTCTTCGGACTAAATTGATCTTTCCATATTCGAATGTAAAGTCCCGTTGAATTAAAGAAATACAAGCCACTCTAAAATATTGTTTCTCGGTCTTCGGTCATATAAAATATGGTGGTAAAGAAGCCTTTCTAACCCAACTTCAGATCAAAATTTCCTTTGGGCTTCCACCAGTCTTAATCCACTAGAGGAGGGCCTTTTTTGAGGGCCATAATCCCATAAATCTACAAATCCGGGCATGATATTGCATATATTGGATGTGCTACACCATGGTTGGGAGTTGGATCTCATAATGCGAGATTTTTTGTTTGGGGAATACAGGTAGATCTCTTTGGGTTATGATCACGTTGATTATCCACTAGGGAAATGGGTGAAGGAGTTGTCTAATGTCCGTCTTCCATTGGGCTCTGGAAATCTGGGATGGCCTTCATCTACAACAAATGGGTCAGATCCTGACTTCGATGGTTATGATTTTAGGAGGGAAGGTCTGTGGCTGCTACCAGCCACCTCATTCCTATAGGATGGGGTGGCACCACCTCTAGCAGTGGCCACAATCTAAGGGATCAAAGGAAAGGATTGAGGCTGAAAATATAGGTTTCAACAATCACTCCAAGAACCAACCAATCATACCTGGGGGCGAGTACTTTAATATGTTACATTATACTTTAATTTATATACTACATTAATGTTATATGTATTATTAATGTATTGATACTTTAATTTTGTATTACTAAACACATTAAGATCAATGTATTAGTACTTTATTAATGTATTACTTTATTAGTGTATTAATACTTTATTAATGTTTTAAAGTATTAATACTTTAGCAATGTATTCATTAATAATCTATTGATTAATTAATAAGTTGCAATATACGTTAATGTATTAATGTCATCCATAGTTATGGTCACCATGATTCATGGTCATCTACAAACAACAACTATCAAATATGGTTAACCATTATGAACCATGGCCAACCACACTCAAACATGGTAATGGTCAACCATAGTGAAGGTCTACAGAAGTTAACTATGGTCACGGTACACCATAATTAACCATGATCATGGTAATCCAAGGTCAACCACAATTAACCATGCTCATGGTATACCAAGGTCAACCATAATTATCCATGGTCATGGTCAAGCAAGGTCATGGTTGATCATTATTCACTATCTCAACCAAAGTCAACCTTTCCTTCCCAAAGTCAACCATGGTCTACAAAATTTAACCATGGTCATGGTCAACCATAAGAAACCATGGTCGCTATCAATTAATGTATCACTACCTTAATAATGTATTATAAATGTACTAATACTTTAATAATTTATTTATTAAAATATTTATATTTTACCAATGCATAATTTATTAATGTATTAATAATTTAATTTGTTACATTATACATTAATGTATTAATAGTTTAATTTATACATTACATTAATGTAATAATGTATTAGTAATTTATTAATACTTTAATAATGTATTACTAAAATCATTAAGATCAATGCATTGCTACTTTAATAATGTATTACTTTATTATTGTATTTATACTTTATTAATGTTTAAATGTGTTAATAATATCAATAAATACATTATTAATAATGTATTATTTATGTATTACTTTATTAGTGTATTAATACTTTAGCAATATATTAATTAATAATGTATTAATGTATTATTAATTCATTTATTAAGGTATTAATACTTTATAATGTATTTATTAATGTATTATTAATTTAATAAGGTATTATTAATTTAATAAGGTATTATTAATGTATTATTTTATTACTATATTGATACTCTAGCAATATATTAATTAATAATGTATCAATGTATTAAATAATTGATACATTACATTATTAATGTATTAGTACTTTATTAATGCATTAATACTTTAGTAATGTATTAATTAACAATCTATTAATCTATTCAACATTGGAGGAGATCTACAGTTTCAGAGCGGATGTCTCCCTGCAGCCCATAGAACCGCGAGCAAGGACCTCAGGCCCTCGCCCCTCCCCTTCCCGTAATTTTTCCATTCTCCCCATTCCCTCTCCAATGTTTCCCTTATTAGCGTTTTCCCCGTCTTGCTACCAGTCAAGTCAAACATGCAGTATTTTTTTTTGTTACGGGAAGGTACCGAGCATCCATGTGATCTTAGAGGCAGGTGGTCAAATTGGGCCAGATGGCTTTCCAACAAGAGGATGAGGTGGATTACAAGGATATTCGTTCACATGTCAGGGTTTTCCTCACACAAGAAGCAGTAGAAACCCGAGGTAAGCATATCCATTACATGTTTCCTCAGGTGCAAGGGGCAGATCCCGATGCCCAAAATCGATATGTGGAGCATGCAGATGAAGGCTTCGCACATGATGGAGTTAATGAGATTAAATCAAGGGAGGGACATGAAGAAAATGTTTAATTTAGGGATAAAAGTGCTAAGTGACCTCCCCGTGCAGCTCCATAAAAAAACAAGGAAAGATATAGGACCTTATGCCAAGAGAGTCCAGAGAAGGAGAAGAACACAATTTCTAATATTTCCCATAATCTGAGAATTGCAAATTCTTTGCCGAAGGAAAACCCTAAGTGTATAGAGGAGAAAAAAGAGAAGCTGAGAATGGTGGTAGGATTCAATATTCAATTAAAGGATATTTCTAGAATGAACAAAAAATTACTTGTTGAAAGGTTCGATGGAAAATCACCTAGGGGAATTTCCCTCCAATAGTGGTTGGACTAGATTTGGACTCCTCTTCTTAGGATTCTCCGTTGTTTCACATTTTAGCAAGAGGATGGATTTATTTTCTTTTCAATTCAGAAAAAGACTGTGCAGACATATCCAAAGGAAAATGGTCTTAGGGTCCATCAGGCCTATTTCTTAAGCCTTGGATGTTGGATTTTGACCCTTTTCATGAAATAGTCAATTTTATGAAGGTTTGGGCCATCCTTCCTGGTCTACCTTTAGCTTTCCGGACTAGATAAGATTTGGAATTTATCATAAACAATATTGGTTCTTTTGTTATCCTTGAGCCCAACTGGGCTTCTAAAAAATATAGGAGATGGTCCTGGATTCAGGTTGAAATAAATGTCAGGGAAGGTTTAGTTGGAAGTGTTGATTTTGTAATGGGTGACATTACTTGGCACCAGAAGGTGGACTACTGGAAAATCCCCTTTCGGTGCCATGTTTGTCATGAAATGGGTCACTTAAGAACTAACTATGTCCGGGTTTATCCTGAAAGTCTTCCTCAGGAAAACATTTGGCATAGAAAATCCACTATAAGAAAAGTGAAGCCTGCAGAAAAGTTCTCGGTCAAAGGAAGGAAGGAGAGAAAACCCTTTGATATGGGTATGAAAAATCTCATGGCTCCAGAGATGGGAGACCACGTCTAGTAGGAAGTTTTAAAATGTACATTGAATACAGACCCCCCTCCCACTTTTTGGTCATCCCCAACCTATTTTGTAACACCCCCTAGTCCAACCAAGGGACATTACGGTGCAGAATAAGAATAAAAATGAAATTTATGCTAACTAAATTAATTATTTTACTGTTCGTCGATTTCTTGTAGCTTACAACTATGAAATTAAAATAGATTTTAGCTACTTCCCATAACCATAAAATAGATGTATCTAAAGAAAAACAAATTAACATGAATGAATATTAAACATTCACACAAACACATATAAAGCATTCTCAAATATGCAGAGTTCATGCACAATAATAACACATGTAAATAAAATGACAAAAATATAATACACTTATCTTTAAACAAGAGTTCTTCAACTCTCTGCTTGGGACAGATGTTCCGCCCAACCATAGATTGATTGTTCCAAATATAAACAACCATTCACCCCCGAGATGAGGCTAGAAATCCACAATAGAGGGTGGTCTCTCACAGTCCACTCATATCTCATGGAACTCACAACCCAAATGATATTCTCCTACAACTATCATGTTTTTCCACCAACTCTCTTCCTCTTGACTTGTACAAACCAAGGAATGTACCCATTCACTGATATTAGTCCCTCATGCATCCCATTCATTTATTGGGGTCTCTCTCACACAGGTATCTAGGAATATCTTAGCTGGGAACTCAAGGGAAATTTTTGCTAGGAAAAACTATCAATAAACCAACAACAGACACTTGTTTTTTTAGTGAAACTCACACAAGATTTCACTCTTCAGTCCTGAAAACCTATCTCTTCAGTTTTTCACCTCCAATGCATTCCAATTACGCTCCAGCATGCTCTATAATTCTTTGTTGGTTGTGGAGCCTGATTATCTTCCTGATTTATAGGTCTTTTACTTTCAGCCGTGTTTATACCCCATGAAGTGTTTACACCCCAGAAGTATGTACACTCTTCCACGTGGGGAGTGCAGAGGGGGGGTACCCCCTCTGCGAGGTCCGGGGGGGATATCCCCCCAGCTGGGGGGTTTGGGGGAAAGTGGGCCTCCAGCGGGGGTTCGGGGGCGAAGCCCCTGAAGCAAAAGTTGCCTTGTAAAATTATATTATAATTTCATTGTAAATCTGGACCGTTCATTATAAGGTCGCAGATCTAATGGTAGATATTATGTTAGGGTTTTTTTCCCTAGAAGGCAACTGTTGGTCACTATAATTGCTTAATTAATTTCAAACAACCAAGTGAAACATAAATTATCAACCCAGGGAAGTCTTTTGTTTCAAAGATAGCTGCGCACTGTATATGCTCAATTC
>JZKD02S1761127.1:540294-569802 GCA_000966675.3 Picea glauca | reverse complement strand
ATTTCTCTGGTGGACGTAGCCCACACTGGGTGAACCATGTAAATCTGTGTCTCTCTTGTATTGTGTGTCTTTTGTGTTTTGTTTCTGCATTTGTTTTATTTTATTGCTCCGCGGTTCTGTTTTTCTAACATTCTCCCTCCATGGATGAACCAGTTACAATATTTTTTTCTTCTCTCTACTTGTTTCCCATGGACAACACTTGACTAACTAAAAATGATGCCCCAACCCATATGAATTTCCTCTCTTTGGCTTTCCTTTATTGACTCACACTCTTCCCCAAGTTGATTGTACTCAAACATCATGTGACCAATAAGTTTTGGATTTGACCACTCACACCCACCCTCTTACATGTATTTAATGATTGGCTTGGGGAATACTCAATCAAAAATTGGAAGGTTCATATACAATTATAGAATTTAGGAAAATGGGTTAAATTAATATACATGGGTATTTCCCCCTTGGACCCCTCTTGGACATTATCCTAGACTCTCCCCCCTCTTGTGGATTAATTCATTCCCCATCTCTTATCCATGTCCCCTTAGCAGTTGGCATCACATTTTATTATTAAAACATTGAAATACAATTCACATATTACATCACTTTGGGAATAGACACACATTATATCTACATAAGAATTAATTAAACCAAGGATTATAGTGGGAATTTTACATCTTTAGCAATCATTTCTCCTACCCCAAGGATCTCTACCTCCCCCTCCCCCCGGGTTCCCCTATCCCCCTCTCCCCCTTCACCTGAGCCCTTGGAACCCTTGGTGGATCCCGTGGCCAATCCTCGACCTTCCCCCCTTTCCCTTTCTCCTTCCCCTAACCACTCTGCCCTTCTTTCTCTTTCGCAAGATCCCTCTTAGGGTGATAAACCATTGGTATCCTTGAATACTCGATGCTCCTCTTCCCCTCGGGATCTTGTGTTGATCCCTACCCCCTGTAGCTCTTAGTTTTCTATGGAGGATCCAACTACTCCTCCTCCTACGGATTACGTTTTCAGTTTAAAGGGCACATATTGGAAGAAATTCCCTCAAAAGGGGGTATGAATTTAGACCCTCTCCAAGACTCTCATGCTGGAAGAAAGTGAAACCTGTCCAAAGGTCAAGTAAAGGCGATATCTAAAATCTAAAAAGGAACTCAATCAACCATCACGAGGGCCCTTAGAGTGGGGAAATCCTTAGGACACTCTTCGAAATGGTCATCCTTTCTTTCAATTCTAGAGGGGTAGCGTCCCCTAGAAAAATATTACCTGCAAAAAGATGTTCAAGAGCCTTAATCTGGACATTATTCTTATATAAGAGCCAATGGATTCAAGTGATACAACAATCAATACTTTAACCTATTCGCTTAAAAACTAGTCCTTCAACTCCATTGACACATAATGAATGCTAGGAGGCCTCCTCACTGGATGGAGTCTATATTTTAAGGCACTCACCTCTTCGTCAGTTCGTTCTTCCATTTCGGTCAAACTCAACTACAAGAATTATGATTTTTCTTTTACAGTAAAAAAAATTTATGGACCATATGCTAACATACCCCCATTTTGGGAAGACTTAAAAATTGCACATTTATTTAATGACCCTCTCTCGATGGTAGGAGGAGATATGAATTTTACCCTATCTCTGAGGGAAGTTTGGGGGCCTAACCCTATATAGCACCGACAAAAGGTCTTCTTCCTCTCCTTCATTGAGGAAGCAGGACCGGTGGATATAGAATCGGTAAAAATCAGCCCTATGTGGCATAATTTTAATTCTGGAAGAGAGGAGGTAGCCAAAATAGTAGACATATTTTTGGTAACATAAGACTTTCTAGAGAAGGAATGGAGTTTTAAAACCAAGGTAGAAGAAAGGGGAAACTCAGATCATCGCCCCATATATCTATTTGGAGGTAAAGAAGAGATTTACCTCCTGCTCCTCTTAAGATAAATCCAGTCTTTCTAAAGGATGAATATTTCAGAAAATTGCTTATCTTGAATTGGGAAAGGATGAACCATATAAATTTGGATCCAGTGATGGTACAGTTTGAAGCCAACTTAAAAAAAGTCAAAGGAGCCATTAAAAACTAGATTCATGAATGGAAATCTAGAAGACAAAAATATATATTGGATATTGAAAGAAACCTCTCAAGTATCATTTCAAATGAAAGTGGAGAGCCTCTTAGCCCAACTATCATGGAAGAGATAAAAGTCTTGGAGGAAAGGAGAAATGACTCACTAAAAAAAGAGGAACAAGAATGGAGGCATAAAATTCAATCTTTTTGGTTGTAAGAAAGAGATAACA
Source organism: Picea glauca (assembly GCA_000966675.3). Classification (NCBI taxonomy): domain Eukaryota; kingdom Viridiplantae; phylum Streptophyta; class Pinopsida; order Pinales; family Pinaceae; genus Picea; species Picea glauca. The sequence goes on along the minus strand of JZKD02S1761127.1, from coordinate 567,518 downwards.
ATACTAAATTTTTCCACAAATTTTCAAACCATAGAAGGAATGTCAATACAATTTGGGAAATTAAAAGTGATTTAGGAGACATGGTAAGCTCCTTTCATGAAAACGCGAAGGTTGGAGCCTGTTACTTTGAAAATATTTTCAAGGCTCTGGCGAGGTGCCCTATCCAGGAGATATTGGAGGTAGTAACCAAGTTCCAACCCATTTTCATGAGGGAGATGAATCAAACTCTAGAAAAATAATTCACTGAAGAGGAATTGCAATTGGCCATTGCTTCAATGCAAAATGGTAAAATCTCAGGTCCGAACGGTTTGACAGTGGAGTTCTACAAGTCCTTCTTTGAGGTGATGAAATAGGACCTTCTATTGATGGCCAGGGAATCCCAAATATAAGGAAGATTTTACAAGCCCTTAAACTCAACCTTTCTCTATCTTATCCCCAAAAATCAAAACATAGAAGGATTTGAGGACTTCCATCCAATATCTCGCTGCAATGTGGTGTACAAACTTATAACACAAATTATCACTATAATATTAAAACCCATGTTAAGTAAAGGAATAGGGGAAGAATAGTTTGGATTCCTACAGGAAAGACAGATTCATGATTCAGTGGAAATAGCCTAGAAATTCCTACATTCAGTAAAAAAGAAAAACTTAAAGAGAGCATTTCTAAAACTCGATCTATCCAAAGCATATGATAGATTCAATTGGAGCTTCTTGAGACTAGTACTTATCCGAACATGCCTAAATATCCCCTTATTCAACTAGATAATGGGTTGCCTTCAAATCTCATCCTTTACAGTCCTCCTCAACGGATCACCTTCATTTTTTTTCAGGGCATCAAGAGGGCTATGCCATGGGTGCCCCTATTCCCTTTCCTATTCCTAATAATTGAGGAGGATTTAAGTAGGATGATAAAGGAGTTTGTGTCCCTAGGAACACTGAGAGGGATTAAAGTAACAAATTAAGATATAATCACTCATTTTTTGTTTGTAGATGCCATCCTATGTTGTGTATATGGCTCCCTGAGTAATGTGTCATCTCTCAGGCAAGTGTTGGACTTGTACTACAAGGCTATGGGGATGATGATAAATTTAGATAAATCTTGCATACTAACAAATAAGTGTTATGAAACTGAATAAATCTCCTTTTTGAATATAATCTCAGTTGAAAAGAAAACTCTGGATGATGGGGTAAAATACATGGGATTCTCTCTAAAATTGGACTAGTATAGAAAGACAGTCCAAGATTGGATGATCTGAAAGATAGAAGAAATAATTTGAAATTGGGTCTTTGGGAAATTATCAAGAGAAGAAAGGCTCATGTTTCTCAAATCGGTTATGGAACTCCTTAGTAGTGATCCCCAAGGGGGTTCTCGAGAAAATCATAAGGATGAGCTTAAAATATCTTTGGGCTAGACATGACACTTCGGGGGGTATCCACTTAGTCAAGTGGATTGAAATTGCAGCTCTTAAGGACCTAGGAGGATGGGGACTTAAGGATATTTTTCCTTTTTCTAGAGCACTTGCAAGTCATAACCTTTGGTGCCTAACTCAGGGAAGCTCTCTCTAGTCTACGGTTCTGAACTCCAAGTATTTCTCAAACCTCTCCATTGAACGATGGTTTCAATTACCAAAAAAATCCTCCAAGGGTTCTATCATGTGGAAGGCTCTAGTAGACACGTTTCCTTTAATAGGAAGCTGGACAGTCTGGAAAATAGGCAATTTTAGAAAGGTGAGGATCAGAGAGGACCCTTGGTTAGGGGCTGGAAACTCTTACGTGATATCAAAATATCTTGTACATTTCCTAAGGGATCATAATGGTACCCTACTCGATGCAAACTGGCCCTTTGTCTTGCTTTGAACAATAAACTCCTAACTTGGGACAATGGAATAAAAAGGGGATGGTGATGTCCTAATAGATGTGTGCTTTGCAAAGATGATACTAAAATTGTTTATCATCTCTTTATATCTTGTCCCTATGCAGGACAAGTCACCAATATTGTAAAGGATAGGTTGAAAGCAGGAGCAGATTTGAATAAGGAAAGTGTTGAATAATGTTACAAGTCTTGGGCATTAGACAGATCAATCATTCTATATGTAGGACTGCCGGGTCTCCTGGTTTCAAACTTATGGTGGGCCCACAACTTGACCATTTTTAAAGACAAGTGGGTGGATCCGGGGATAAAAGCAACTATCACTCTCATCCAAGCAACAAAATTCAAGGAAGATCATAAGATACAAAAGCCTCATTTACCAATTCCTCCCTCTTTGGAATATGACACACCCTGTGGTTACTTTGACGAAGCAATTCAAGACCATCCACCTTCTTGTGGAGTTGGAGTGGTACTCTATTTAAATTAGAACAATTATATCTTCATCAGATACACTTTAGGTAGCATAACGAATAACAAAGTTGGAATTACCACACTATGGACTCTACTAGAGACAACAAAAAATAAGGATGTAAGAAAGATACAAGTTTTGGGAGATTCAAAATTATTCATAGAATGTTAGGCACAAGGAAAAATTGACATCCAAAACACAAGTTTGGCCCCAATCATGAGATATATTCGACTTATCTTTCATTTCTTCAAGTGAGTGTTCTTCCACCACATTCTCAGAGAACTCAATGAAAAAGCATATGAGCTTTCCAAAGAAGCCCTGTTACTTCAAAGAGGTGCTTTCAGGTACTATGAGTACTTTGAAGGCATCAAAACAAAATCTATGGAGGTTAGAAAATAGTAAAGAACAAAAGAGAACATACAAAAGAAGACAAATGGAGACAACAATACCTTTGTTTAAGTTTTTTTTTGTTTTAATTTTGTATCAAGTAAACATCTTTTATGATGGAAGTAGTAAACCTGCTATGGCATTTGCGATAGGTTTTGGAAAAAATGCAACATGTATATTCTTTGAATATAATAGTTTTTTTCTATGGGAAAAAAAATCTATTAATCTATTAATTAATTAATATGCTACAATATACATTAATTTATTAATGTCATGCATAGTTATGGTCATGGTGAGTCATGGTCATCTACAAACAACAACTATCAAACATGGTTAACCATTATCAACCATGGTCAATGACAATCAAATATGATCATGGTCAACCATAGTGAAGGTCTACAGAAATTAACCATGGTCATGGTCAACCATAATCAACCATGATCATGGTAATCCAAGGTCAACCACAATTAACCATGGTCATGGTATACCAAGGTCAACCATAATTATCCATGGTCACAATGAAGCAAGGTCATGGTCATTCATTATTCACCATGTCAACCAAATTTTTTAGTAAGGTATTAATACTTTACTAATTTATTTATTAATGTATTATTAATTTAATAATGTATTAATAATTTATTATGTTACGTTACACATTAATGTATTGATAATTTAATTTATATATTACATTAATGTAATAATGTATTAATACATTAGTAATGTATTACTAACATCACTAACATCAATGCATTACTAGTTTAATAATGTATTACTTTATTATTGTATTTATACTTTATTAATGTATTAATACTTTAGCAATGTATTGATTAATAATGTATTAATGCATTAATACTTAATAATTGATTAATACTTTAATAATGTATTTATTATTGTATTATTACTTTAAACATGTTGATTGTGTATTAATGTATTATTACTTTAACAATGTATTAATAATTTAACATGTTACATTATTTTTTTTCCTTAGAAAAAAGCATAAATTTTATTCATCCAAAGAAATAAAATTTACATTTTGTAGATACATGTTGCCATGTATTTTTCAACACTCATAAGAGGTCAATATTGTATTGTAAGATACAACGGAGCCATCAAAACCAATAGTGTTATTCTCCTTTAAAAAAGACATATTACATGCATTGTTACCAGAAATAGTCTCGGATCATATTAAAAAAGATCCACTATAATTACACCAAAAAGATCCACCATAATTACACCAAAAGGATAGTTCATAATATTTACAAAAAAGAAGAGTCTGAGTAAATTCCAGAAGAAATTAGAAATATCCTGCTAAAAATATGAAAAATCCCACTTCATATTTATACTATGGGAATAGGGAGATCCTCATTAAAAGGTATGTGATAGTAGTCATAGTGATATACCTCTTCTAATTCAGATGTCAACCATTTCCCATAAGCCATGTGTAATATAGAATTAGATAATGTTTCAGCTTCCCTGTTGAGGTCCCTGTAGACATGATGAAAGGTAATGAAATCAAAAGTATCCACTAATCTATGAAATTATTCAAGAATAGAAAGCAGTTGAATGTTGTGGCATTGTTGTGATTTTCTATCCTAGTTTATGGACATCATTGAGTACCTAGTGCATGGGCTACAATAATATTTGGAGTAGGGGGGTTTTCCTTGAATATGGCCAAATTTTTGGCTATCCATACCCCCCAAGACAAAACGAGGGGAAGTTATTTTACCCTTATATTTGATCTGTTCGAGGACCATTCACACCAAGCATGTTCAATAGAAGGATCGACCCAATTTAGGTTCTCTCCTAATTCCAAAGATAATTCTTTCCAAATTTGATGGAAAAAAGGAAATAGGAGGAAAAGGTGAAGGAGAAACTCATTTTTTTATTTACATAAGGAGCACCAGCCTAACCCTTCCAAGTGTGTGTTCTTCATCTTGTCCCAGGTTGGAACTTTGTTGACTATTAGGCACCACATGAACATTTTATACTTCTATGGATAATGAATATTCCATAATATTTTCCACCTCAATAGACATGGTTCCCCGAGATGACAGTTGATATTCAAATGAATATAGCCCAATTTTGTTGTGTAATATCCAAATGGGGATATATCCCATATAAGTTCATCTTCAAGGTCCACAGTTCGAATATGGGTTTATTTGAGGTATTTTACATAATTCTACCAATGATCCGAGAGAGCCCCTTCCAAACCCAACCGATTTACAGTCAACCAAGCTTGGATCCAAATTGTAGTCTGGACTGGATCGACCACCTGATGTAGATGAAAAATTCCTTTCTCCTGTAGGGCCTGAATCAACTCAGGAGGTAAAATGTGGTGACTCTCACTTCCAGGCCATAGATATGCCCCAATACAGATCTTGGTCCCACTCCCAACACGCCAAGACAAACCATATCCCACTACATAAAAATATTATAGGGTGGCCTTCCAAATAATTAAGCAATTGGCATACTTTTTTATTGGGTTTCTGATCCATTCTAAAATAGAGTCTCGGAAGATGTATTTTTTTTTAACCACACTAGTCCACAAACTGTCTATAATAAGTAGCCTCCAACTTAACTTTGCGGCTAGATATTTTGAGAAGAGAAATATATTCTTTAAGACCCAGCCCCCTAATGCTTTGGGTATCACCACATATTCCCATCTTACCCAAGGAAACACAAATTGAAACACATTCAATGTAATTTTTCCAAGACTCATTTGGATATCTAGGCTAAATACATCCAATAAACAGGGATGGCCTCCAAAACCAATTTAACCATGATTAGCCTACCTGCTCAAGAAATCCATCTAAAACTCCAAAGCTTCATTATTTTTTCCAGCTTGGCTATAAGTCAGGACCAATCCAATTTTAAGTAATGGTTGGGCTTTGATTGAAAACCCAAGTATTTGATCCCAAAGTAAAAATCCTTGGCCTCAAAGGAGAAAAGAGATTTATAGACCATGATTTCTTCTATAGTCATATTGCTGAAAGAAATAGTGGATTTCCTGACATTTATCTCCATACATGTGGCACTGCTGAAAAGTGCCAAGAAATTTGATAAAGTTTCAACATGAACCCTCTGACCATCACAGAATATTAGTACATCATCCAAAAATAACATATTGGTTAATAGTAATGCATGAGAGATAGGAATTCCATGAAAGAGACCTCAGGTCTTTGCATCAACCAAACCCCAACTAAGACCCTTTGCCACTAGAAGGAAGAGCAATGGGGATAAAGGACAACCTTGTCATAGGCCTCTTTAAACATGGAAAAAATGTGGGGATGAACCATTAATGAGAAAAAAAAAAGGAAGTGTATGAAATACAACTCATGAACCAATTAATGAAAGGGACTTCAAACCAAAAGTGTGTTAGAAGAAGATGGATGAAAAGCCAATTTACTTTGTCATATGATTTGGAAAGATCAATCTTGAAAACCACCCCTTTTAGATTTCTTGTTTTCATGTTGTGGAGTCATTCCTAAGCCACCCCTATAGTCTCATGTATCTTCCTACCATCCAAAAAACCAAACTATTCCTTGGAGATGGGGGCCGAGAGGATGGGATTTAATCTCTTCACAATAACCTTTTCTATCACTTTGTAGATAACATTGCATAGAGAGATGGGACGAAAATCCTCAAAGGATTTGGGGTTATTGTTTTTTGGAATTAGGGGTATAAAAGTTGATTTTAGTGGAGCATGAATGTGACCTACTTTCCTGGATTCATCTACCACCTCTAAAATATCTTTCCCAATCAGATCAAAAAATCTTATAAAGAACTCTATTAGCCAATCATCCAGTCTTGGGATTTTTTCTTTTTGAAATCCAGGAAGCACTTCCTTGAGTTCGTCCACTAAAAATTCCTCCATAATACCTCTATTGGTCTCTTCATCAACAAAACTTGGGAAGAACCCAACCAACTGAACAATTTCTTCCATTGTGGATATATTGTTTAATTTGAAGAGGGATGAGAAGTGGCTTTTCCCCATCCTATTCAATTCCTCAAAAGTGGAAACTTCTCATCCTTGATTTTTATTTTATACTCCATATTGTATTCGTGAGATTCCGACCTTTGGTATAGGCTTGGAAAAATTTAGTATTCTCATTTCCTTTTTCCATCCAGATCACTCGAATTTTCAGTCTCCATGCAACCTCTTTGTCCTTCAAAATTTTCCTCTTTGTCTTTTCCAACTGAATAAGATTGTATTTATATTCTTGTAAGGAGAGACTTCCATCATCCGTCACATAGATAACATATAAAGCTTCTTCAATCTCCTTTAGCTCCTACTCTTCTATGGATATTTTTTTATGTGCCCATGTGATTGAAGCTAGTTTAACCTTCTTAAGGTTAGATGAGAAAGGAACAACCGTTGGCTCCCCTGATCTTGGGTCAAAATGGATCCAATGTTCTTTTACCATATCTATGAATCTTTCCTCCTTGAACCACTCTGAATTACATTTGAAGGAACTGGATGGTTTTCTCATTCCTCAAGCTAGTTCCAACAAAATTGGATGATGATTTGAGTCACCTCCTAACCACACCCATTGCCAAAAATGGAGTTGTCCTGACAGGAGGGACATTGAAACCAGGTGTTGGAGATATTACACACTCACTGAGAATTATTTTCCTAAGTTTGATAGTCCAATGTTGAGAACAATTCCTTAGATGAGAATATTCCCCTACAAAATAGGGTGTTCCTCTTCAATTCAGAGTTAGTTACACTCAGTTATACTAGTGGAAGTCACTCATGCATGGAAACCTCAGCTTTATCACCAACAGTTTCATGTGTCTCTCTCACTTCCACACATATGTCTCAGTTAACTAATGAGTGCATGGATCATTTAACTAGGACTAGGTGGTAGTTCACTCCAATGTTTGTCATTGAGTGTCTATATCTCTCTAGATCACTGCTATGGCACATTAGTTACTCATGTAACCTAAATTTATAGTATATTATTCACTCTTTGAGTGTGGAATACAGTTAATACAATTCTTTGATTCTCTCTCTCTCGTTTCCATCTTTTCTCATTTTTCTGCAAATTGTGTATGTCCTTTTCTCTCTAGATCTTATCTGTGCAGGTTCATTCACATTTACATGTTATCAAAGCTGATAGATTTCTAGGAAAAAGACACAACAGACTTTTTTTTCAGGTACTGAAGATTGAAGAACGCAGAAAAGATGGATTATTCATCGACAATACTTCTCATGCCTCATAACTATTTGGAGTGGAAGACGAAAATTCTTCTTCAACTCATATGCAGAGGATTGTACCAGATAACTATGGAAATGGAAGTAGAGCTTGATTCTGCTGATGAGAAAAATGACTTTCTCAATAGACAAGATATGACCATAAGATATATCTCCTGGTCTATTTCTCATGAAATTCTCCACCAAGTATATGATGAATCACGAGATTCAACTCCAAATGAACTATGGACCAGAATGGAGGTTTTGTTCGAGAATAAAGAATATTGTGAAAATTTTATGTAGGAGATTCAGAAGATAGATCCAAAAGAGAAACCATAAGAAGATCAAGACTCTTATTTTGAAGAGTCTTCTACAAAAAGTATCTGCAAAAATTCTTGTTCCATTAATTGTAGATGATGTCTACTACATTTCAAATTTGTTTTCTGAATTTCATACAGAATATATCATGCATGCATCTCAAGAGTCACATACATAAATGTTTGCATGCGCCATGCATGCATCTGAGGAGCAACATGCATGTGTCATACATGCATCTCAAGAGACAAAAGGGGGTTGTGCACATCATATTCAATTATGATATTTTATGAGAATAATTTGAAAAAAAAAATTGGATATTTCGATTTCTCTCGGAAAAATATCCAATTTCAAAAAAAAAATAGTTTGAAACGGAGTCTGATAAGTGAAGTTATGATAATTTTAAAATCCGTAAATTTTTAGGATTTTTCCAAAACCAACCACACGATTTTCAAAGTTTCATCCAAACTTCATTTGGATATTCTTTATTACAAAAATAGAAAGTGGATGTATGTGGACATATCATTGGTGCATCTACTTTATCATATCCGTGCATACACATACATATTCAACAAAATCTTCAATGAGCACAAACTTGCATAGTTGTGAGGTCTTCTTGGAGTGAAGGACAGGGTTGCTTAGCAATTGCTTTTTGTTCCTTCTCAATTTTTTTTATGCATTGTAATTTGAGGGGGAGGGGGTTTCCCTCTTTCCTTGTTTTTTTTTCAGTGTCTCATTCTTATATGCATTGTACAATGGTTACCTACCATGGCCTTGATTGTTTGTACCCATGCATCCTTTACACCCTATTAGTGTTCAGGGGGGGTGTTGGAGATATTACACACTCACCTACAAATATTTCCTAATTTTGATAGTCCAATGTTGAAAACGATTCCTCAGATGAGAATATTCTCTCAAGAGAATATTCCCCTACAAAATAGGGCATTCCTATTCAGTTTAGAATCAGTTACACTCATTTAGACTAGTGGAAGTCACTCATGCATGGAAACCTCAGTTTTATCACCAGCAGTTGCATGTGTTTCTCTCACTTCCACACATGTGTCTCAATTAACTGATGATTGCATGGATCAGTTAACTAGGACTAGGTGGAAGTTCACTCCAGTGTCTGTTAGTGAGTGTATATATCTCTCTAGATCACTACTATGGTGCATTAGTTACTCATGTAACCTATATCTATTGTAAATTATTCACTCTTTTAGTGTGGAATACATCTAATACAATTATTTGATTCTCTCTCTCATTTCCATATTTTCTCATTTTTTTTGCAAACTGTGTATGTCATTTGCTAGCTAGATCTTATCTATGTAGGGTCATCCACATTTACACTAGGAAGAAATCAATGCATTTTGAAATTATTTGTTCTGTTATCCTATTTTTTCTCCAGGTAGGACAGAGTCGAATTGGTGGGACATCAATCAATCTCTTCCTTTCAAGTTGATGCTTGAAAAAATCGACTAGTAGATTAGATCTATCTCTCAGTCCCCAAACTTAATCCAAACCCAATGAGAAGTTGAGATCCCCTCCTATGATAAGAGCCTCGGAATCAAAGAAATATTTTTTTAGAAGAGCTTCCTAGAAAGGTGCACTATCCACACATGGTTCGTAAATATTCAGGATTGTAATCGTGATCCCAAGCTCAGAGGAGAAAATGTTGATTCCTTGGCCCGAGTCAAAACCCCATTAATTTGAATATTAGATCCAATGATTATTCCACCCCAAAGTCAATCTTCCTAATCTTCCACTATCATCCATAGAAGTGAAACCCCAATTCTTAAACATGGATTCTAGAAGAGTTGCTACATCATATCCATGTCCCATAGTTTCTTGTAGAAAGAGTAAAATTGGGCTGATTGACCTTGACCAACCATTTGAGGGAGAGTTTTTTATGAGGGCTTGCTAACCCTCTACAATTTAAGGAGACAAATTTCATGGGGGAACTCCTTAAGGGGAGAGCAATTCTCTAAGCGCCCCTTTGATGGAAATTTGTCTACCTACAACAAGGTCCACAAGTTATTTCTTTTGTGCTTTATGTGGGAAGGATTTCCTTCCTCTGCCAAAGACCCCTACAAGAGGGATGCGATTAATACCAAGTCCCTATAGAAACCTGGAATGTGGAAGGGATAGAGGGATGTATATACTCCTAAGTTGGTATGCAATATGGTCCTCCTCTTAATCCACCAAATCCAGTGAGCTCTCAGATACCTCAGATATATGAACAGAGGAAGATAGGAAAAACGTTGAGGGAGAGAGGTCAGCTATAGGGGGGGGCCAAAGCAGAGGGAAGATAACAGACTAATGTCTTCATTTAGGGAAGGAAAGTGTTTTAGAGAGACGATTTAATATTTTCCAAAGAGAGATGGGGATGTAATTAAGATATTGAAAGTGGGATGAGGAATTTTGGTCTTACCCAAATGAGGAAAGTGATCCAGCTACAAATCCTTAACTTGGCTCCTATTCAATTGGTCGTGATCTCCCCTATCTATTGCATCTTCCCTGAGAATAGGATTTTCCTCCAACTCAGTGTCAACCGCTTGATGTATCTGAGCCTGAGAAGGACGATGAGATTCCTCACTCCGCCCAAGCTGAGCAAAGTGATATTAACCTTGATTTTTTGGCATGTTCTTTGATGAGTATGTGAGGCCATCCCCCATATTCCCTAATTTACCGTGAAGAGAAATATTGCAATGACTCACGTTATGGCCGTATTGGTGGCATCTTCTACACATGAAAGGAATCCCTTCATAGTCAATTTTTTGCTTGAATGATTTTCCTCCATAGATGAGGTTTATGTATTCTAGTAAGCCCTCTCTTAGATTCAGATTTACTAGGATCCTAGAAACACCCATCTCCCCAAAATATATGAACAACATAAATGCTTCTATAAAAGAACCGAGCAATTTCCAATCTAAGTGAAACTTTTCTTAGTCTAAAATTCTATATTCCCTCTACTTGTTGGCACCAAACATGGGTGCCCAATGTTTGAGGAGAATGGGTGACAAATCAATACACCATGGTTGTTTGAGGACCCATTATGCTTCCTATGAATTCCTAAATTTAAAGATGAACCAACCTTGGGTGAGGGTTCAGATATTGGGAGCCTGGCCAAGGGCTATGGTACAGGATATGTCAACCCAATCCTTTAGAAAATTTGCACTGAAACACCTCTTTCTATCCATACCCACTAAAACTATATAAGCCATGTCCACTACCTCTGGCTCAAAAATGTCAATACCAAGGACCAAGTTTGTCTCGTTGCAGTATTTTATGCCCTTGAACCACCGACGCCTGGGAGAAGTTTGACTGTGCGGGGAGGGAACCTCCATAGGATCCTGAGAGACCACATTCACTTTTGGCCCCCGATTTAGAATAGCTAGGGATTCACCACAAAGTACTCATGGAAGAGGGGTTGAAGACACCATATTATAATTCTTGATGGCTATCGACCAATGAGAAAACACCTTTCCTTTGGATCGATCTTCAAACTACTCTAGATGAGGAAAGAAACCTAGAGAATCACCTCCAAAAATTTCTAAAACCAGGATAGATCCTAGGAAACCCAAATCTAGACTCCTTGAGTCTCTAAAGAAATATGAGGCTAAGGATACCCCCTCCTCTATCCAAGGAGAAATCAACAATGGATCAAGGGCCATAAATAGGATGATGGCTCAAGGCAGGAGTTAACCTCCTCAAGGGACACCTGTATAGATTCATTGAGGCTTGGATACAACTCCTTATTGCTTCCATACAGGACCACTGATCCAAGAGGACTAGAGAACAAGATGTCAAAATCTCCCTCACCCATTGAGCCTAGTGGGGACGTTCTTAGAGGAAAAACCCATGCCACCTGATTAGATTCAGGTCAAATATGACTCACAACTGGTGTTTTCCATATGTTTTTCCCCTCCAACAGATCCGAAGAATAGTCTACAAGGACTCCACCATAATCCCACTCCACCCCAATCAACGTCGTTGGTGAACTTCAAAATTGCCTTCCATAGTGACTATCAATGTCGAGCATGGATCTATACACAAGTGCAGAGGAAATGTTGAGCTAGGGTTTCCTCAGTAGCCGCAGACCCCATTGCACCACCCAATCTTCATCTTTAACATATTACATTATACATTAATGTATTAATACTTTAATTTATACATTACATAAATGTATTAATAATTTAATAATGTATTAATTTATTAATTAATTTATTAATGTATTTAATGTCTTAATATATTTAATGCATTTATTAATATAGTTAATGTATTATTACTGTAATTATGTATTTTTAATGTAATAATACATTAGCAATGTATTAATTAATAATGCATTAATGTATTTATTAATTAATACATTACATTATTAATGTATCAATCAATTAATATGTTATATTATACATTAATATAAATTAATACTTTAATTTATACATTATACTAATATAATTATGTATTATTAATGTTTTAATACTTTAATTTGTATTTGTGCTTTATTTACATATTATTTTATTTATGTATTAATACTTTACTATTTTTTTTATGTATTAATTAATTAATACATAATATTTTAATTAGTACATTAATAACTTAATTCATATATTAACATTGTAAATTTAAAGAACAAATTAATTATGTATTAATATATTAATGGCCTATTATTTATTATTCCTCTTTGTGGCATGGAAACAAGTAAATTTAAGTAAAAAGTAGTTGATATAAGTCGGTAGATGTCATTAATTTTAAAAGGTGAAAAATACCGTATATTGTTGCTGATCTACTTTTACATGTCGAACATGGATATATGGTTCTCTTTTCGTGTGACTTTCCTCAAGTACATGTCCTTTTTAAGATAGTAAATTTTTTTTTAAATGTGGAAATGTTATATTTTGTTAACATGTCATTAAATTTACGTGGAGTTTTCATATTTGTTAACCTGAATTCTTGGTCTAGTTCCATAGATATTTTGTTAGACTGTTACCCATAAATTGTTTAGCCCCTCTTTTAATTAATTTCAGTTTTATCCGTAGTCATTCATTCTTTAAAAGAATTTTCAAATGGTTGATGTTAGTGATAGTATAATTTGCAATATCATTATTTTAATCATTTGAATTTGGGTTTTTCACATGGGTGTTTATTTTTTTTTTTTATGACTGGCGGAATCGGCAACTAGGCCGCTCTTGTACTCGCGTGACACGGGGTCGATTCCGACCGCTACCACTATAACCTCCGGGTGCCATACGTATGCCCCTTTCCCAGGCACGGGTAAGTCGGGGGATTTGAACTTGGAACCTCATCGAACATAACACTTCATATCACGGCGACACTTGCCAATTGAGCTGCCCCCTGGGAGCTGGGTTTTTCACATGGTTGATCATAGGTTTTCTATAAATTTGTAATATTATTTTGAAAGAATTCACATAATTTTGAGTTGAAGTGTATTGGAATTTTTTCATGTATTTAGAGTTTATTTTATGGTGGATTTATTTTAAAGCGATCAATACATACACTTATACAATTAGTAATTTTATAAGGAGATAATTGAAAATAAGATTTTTCTTCCAAAATTTATAATTCACGTTTTATTATTTGAAATTTTATTTTATTATTTTCCTCTAATTTACCTTAATTAGTAGGATAACATAATAATGATTTGGTTCGCCTTAATTAGTTAGGTTGAGACTACTATGGTTTTGGATTTTTGTGATGGGGTGGGAAATAAGGTGGAAATAAGCTATAAGAAAGAGTTCATCCCTAGCATAATTTTTTTTTATATTGTCATTATTTAAAAGGAGGAAAAACAATAAATGAGAAAGAACTTGTCCATGATTCCTTTAAAATTGGAGATTTAAGAACTTGTCTAGCCATTCAATTGTAAAAAGGTTAACAAAACAATCTAATACGATAAATGAGAAAGAACCTGTCCATGATTCCTTTAAAATTGGAGATTTAAGAACTTGCCTAGCCATTCAATTGTAAAAAGTTTAACAGAACAATCTAATACTTTGCACGGGCAATAGCTTAGCCATCGAGTTTTTTTTCCATCAATTATTTCCGGATCTACACACATCTTCATACAACTTGGAATTTCACCATAAATAGTTTTTTTGAGACACGTTGAGTATCTCCAATTGCAATATAATGGCATGCACTCTCACTCTTAAATTCTCATTTCCATTATTTTGTTTGCTCTCATTGATTTTTTATTGAAGTTTGTAATTGGTATTGAAAATGATCGTTATTATGTTAAATCTATTGTTTTATGGAGTTGTTTTTCCCTATGCATTGCTTTACAATTAGTTATCAAGAATTGAGTTGTTTTCTCCCTATGCATTGCTTTACAATTAGTTGTCAAGATTTGTTTTTCTTGTCCCCTATTTAGCATGCTTAAATGAGCATTTGGTCTATCCTAACTTTTCATTTCGTACAAGAAACTATATTCTTATTTTCACAACAAAAGGTATAAAAGTATCGCATGCCTTCTCTCAACCCTCAACTGGGATGTAATATTCTTATTTTCACAACAACAAAGAAATAAAAGTAGCACATGCCTTCACTCAACCCTCAAGTGGGATACAATATTCTTATTTTCACAACAAAAAATATAAAAGTAACACATGCCTTCACCCAACCCTCAAGTGGGATGGAATATAAAGGTTGAATTGAGTGGATACAATCTATCCTCGACAAAATGGTAACTAAGTATGGTTGGTTTTTGATATTATTAGTTTCATAAGTTTTATTTATTAAAATAGGAGCAAGTCAAGGTCTACTTGAATATGTTCTCTTAATGGTAAAACTTAACCTGCTTTTTCTTTCTTGCATATAAATGTCACTTTGGTTTCCTTCTTGTTTGATATTTTAGGATAAATGTATTACCTTAATTTTTACTATATTAATATGTTTCATATTGAGTGTCAATTACTTCCCTCAAGTTTACTTGTTGTATGCTTCATGTTACTTGAGTTTTCTCTTAAAAAAAGGAGAGTCTAGAAGACTATTTTCTTTAAACCATATTTTGGTAATGAGGTTTTTTAAGGCTATACTAAGTATATAATTAAGTGTAGGTTTGGTTTGGAAATGAGAAAATTCTCATACTGGTTGTGATGCAATGAGATCTAGATTTGGCATATATCATCATTTCAATTGTGATGTAGATAATTTGATGGGGATTTAAATTAGGATCTAGTGCAGGAGTTGTTTTTTCGATTTGGGGAGGGAGGTAATGGAAATGGTGACATTATCATGTCGTAGACATAAGATCCATCACCCAATCTATCATCATCACAAATAAAAATTACAGGGCTTTGTCGAACAAGCAAAAAACTCTAGAATCCACCATTTCACTTGTCTTTGGCTATGGTTAGCTCCACAATTCAGAGCAGAATTTTATACAAAAAAGATAAACACTTGGAATTCAAAGAGAATTGGTGATAGTGAAAGGGATTTTCCCATCAAATTATAAAAAATTCAACCTCTTATCAAGCTATGGAGTGAGTAGAAATGTCCTATTTCATTGAAATCCCACATAATATGCACTATGATCATACACCAACTTTTTCTTTCTTCTAACAACAATATCACCATTTCTCCTTAATATATCATACATGGATATATAAAATAACTTACTAACCCTAAACCCATTTTGAAGTTCTAAATCCGAATAAAAATTGAAACCAAACTCCTTGTTTTTCCTATCCATGTTTTCCCACTCTATAGATGGTTTAATTTATCATGATGTGAACTTAACCTATTGACATAATCAATTCCTAAAATCAAATCCTACAATTCAATACTTATTAATTTTTTCAAACCATTTACTATGGTGATATCCACGTTTATCTTTATGTCTTCTTTGTCAAACCAAGCTTGTCTGTTTCCAAATCCCTCTTCACTTTGTAACTTCAAATTTTCTTCTTCATATGAATCTATTTGGGAATGTGGTTTTTTGTCTATGAACCATGCAAATCCCTCCTTCCCCTGCATATGAACAATTTTTGATCATGGATGGTACCAAACATAAGGATTTATGTTGATGCTTGACCATCTAAAAGATAATTTTAATACATTAAACATGGACCCTATTCGATAAATCCTTTATTATTTATCCATGAACCATCCAACACACTTCTCTTATATTCAAATGACATATCTAGTCTTAATTCACTTAGTGTTCCCTTTTCCCACTTTGGGGTTATGATAGTGAATAGGTAAAAATGTGTGATTGTATTCCCTTAACTCATGAGATGAAATCCCACCTAACTCGCAATTACTAATGTTATGAAAGCCTTCTCTCAATTCAAATATTCAATCCACGAGCTTGATAATAATAAAAAATTACTCTAAAACCGATCCACCAATATCGAGAATATCTATTTATCCTTCATCATGCCGCTCACCTCTCATGTTAGAGTAAGTAATGTAGGACTAGTAAATCTCGCATGACTTAGTAAGTTATAAATGACCTATGAATGTAGGTCATGTAATGACAAAGTAGAAAAAGGAGAATGTCTTGTCTACTTTAGGTGGAGACTTTATAAGTAGATGATGATGCAAGCTAAAGGTCAAAATAGTGGCTTGGATGTGATGCCTAGTGGGATTGGTGGAGTGTTGGTAGATGAGGAAGATAGTCTCATCATTATTTATTTATTAAATATTTAATTAATAAATTGTCAAAAAATAAGTTTCCTTTAATATGAATGCCTTATATACAATACATTATAGTATAATATTATACTTTTAATATAATATTAATATAATAGTACTAGTGTGAAAATGAATGATGTGCATGCATGGCTCTCTTTTCATGTTTTTAGGTTAAGTAATGAAATATGCCAAGGTATTATGCAAGAAAAATATGCAGTAACACATATTTATTTTACCAAATAATGTTACTACTTCCCCCTCCTTGTTACCACCTTTCCCCTTCCTAGTTACTAGTTTCTCACCTCGTCACTGCAATTACTAGTTTTCCCCTACTTGGTGATTTCACTCCATATTTTAGGATACTCATAGTGGGATATATCTTCATGTATTGAAGCACTGGTGATCTACTTGATTTTGTAGAAATTAATAACAAGTTGATATTGGACTAGTGAATGTGTTATATCATGTCCCTGACCCATATAATGGTACTTTTAATTAGATCCTTCAAGGGTATGGGCTTCCAAGAGACCTATCACTAAATTAACCCTACATGCCCATGTAGTGGCTATATTGTAAATTTCTTACTCACTTGATAACATCAAGACATCAAGTCGTAACATCTATGAATAATAAATCACATGTATAAAATCACCAATCACATGTATTGAATCATTGTCACCATGCGACTATCATATGGATAACATAAATCACAGATATCCAATGTAACTAGCATCAATAATATATATCAAATCATAGAGTATATTTTCCAAAACATCAACACTTATGTGGGAACCATATGCATATTTTACACATAGTCAACTTGATTGCACAGTGTCATCATTCATGTGCTAGACATCAAGATTCTTTCATTATGAATATCATGGAAATGCACATCATATGCAAAACTAAGTATTATCACTCACAACATCATTCCATCATAAAATAGTAAACATACTAATTTCAAAGAAACAATTAATATTCATGCATGTCCATCTCTATGCTTAATCCATAAACAACATAGAAACCATCATCTCATAAAATATTCATCTATAAAAATAAACAACCCATAAAGATACATTTTTTCCATAAACATAAAAAACTAATCTAAACATGTCATTGATGTCTCCATTAACATCACATTCCAAAAGAGTGTTATAACAAAGCATATAAGTCATATCATGCTAAGTTCAGTGTCATTAATTTAACAATATAAAACAACAGATAATACAATATCTATAAAAGTAGAAAAGTAGAAGTCCTTCAATAAAAAACATAAAGCATGTCAAGTAAATATAAACATATGGTGGTTGTGATTGCATATTGCATAACCGTGAGCCATAGATATATCGCTAGGTATTCACACATGTCTTGTCCTTTGATAGGTGCCATCAACTCAAATACCAACACATGTCTTGGTCTGTTATAGATGTTTGTTATGGACCTAACCCCTCATGTAGGTAGAATAATATGTTTTCCATGTAATAAAGGACAATGTTAATAAGGCCTAGTAATAATGAAGAATAAGTCAAATGTAAGAAGATTTAATAGAAGCTTCTAGTTCTAGAAGATACTCCTCTAGATTGTTCTTTTTGTAGATAGAATTAGTATAAATAAGAATCGAGGGCATGAGAAGACTTTGTCTTGAGGATTATTATAATAAAGTTCTTCTTTGCTAGAGGTTTCCCCCTTGAAGAGGCAAGCAAACATTGTTTCCTATCAATAAAGGTATTATTTAGGTGCTATGGTTTCATATATTGTGTTGTTTCACTGTTATTCTCTGCAATATTTATGTTCTCGGATATTATAATATATCTAGTACCTTACAAGTGGTATCAAATCACTTTCCTTGGCAGAAAATTGTGGGTTATTTTTTTTCATGGTAGAGACATACTCTGGGATCTTAAATCTACAAAGATCTGTCATTTAGTGCATAAATTCACGGTCGAAGAAGCATAAACTCAGGCAATACAAGTGTTACTTAAGTGCACATTCTTTTCCACCCTTATAACCCATGTTGGTACCCCTTTGAGTGGTACCGCATCATACAACACCTATATATGGATCGACCTATATATCTTGTATCCCTCCATAGATAAACCAATCGGTTGCCTGATTTCTATAGTGCCACTGAGAACGAAACTCGAGAAGATACTCTCTCATACCTGGGTAGTCTGGTAGTATGGATAAGGGCACGGTCTAGCCTCCTTAGTTGGTTCCCTGATATATTGGGTTGAGTACTATCCCATTGGATTCCTCTCTTCGCCCTAATCACAGTGATACCTATCATTTTTCAACAATTTTTTTTTCGTGGACCCGACCCCTTCCCAACACCCCTATTTGGTACCTATCCCATTAAATTCCTATCTTTGCACTAATAATAGTTGTACCATTTATCAATAAACCCTTTTTGTGCGGTCCCACTTTCCCCCTATCCTATCCACATGGCCGACACTCATAGCCAAGATTGTGAGCAACGCCACACTACCTTGGACAAATATAATGACCAAACCCGAATTGATATTTCTTTCATTAATTCTAATATTGGTAACCTAAACTCTTGGATTTCTCTGCTCGAATCACTTCCCACATCCATCACTCAATTGACCTCCATGTGTCAGCAATGCTAGGATGCAGTGAACAGTTTGACCGCCTTGTTTAAGCCCACCCCAGATCCTTTCTCTTATTCCACACCTTATAACCATGAAGGTCCTGAATCCTCCTAGTCCACCTCTTTTCCTTCTAGCCACTTTCATCAGGACCTGCATCCACATCGTGTGGAGGTGAACAAATTTAATGGCTCAAATCCCACTAGCTAGGTCACTCAAATGGAACACTATTTTTCTTTGTGCAAAATTACTAATGAGTTGTCCAAACTCAGGTATGGTGTTCTCCATCTATATCTAGAACATTGGAAATGATGGAAATGGAGAAAAATTGCCCGCTAAGGGTATGTGGCTTGGAAACAATTTGTTACAGAGCTTTATGAACACTTTGACACTAACACACCTATTTAGGTCGTTTGACCAAGTTGAAACAATTTGGCACAGTGGAAGACTTTATAATTTATTTTGAGTGCTCGACTTTCCACAGGGAGGGAATGTCTGATGCTTTTTTCCGGGAATCATTTATCAATGGCCTCAAGGATGGGATTCATGCTCATTTTCTCATGTATAACCCTAAGAGTTGGGTGGAAGCTACTAAAAAAGTAAAGGAAGAACAATAGGTTGTCTCTTCTCAAACTAGAAAACCATCCTTTCTTCCCTACCATGAAATCACCACTCCAACCCCTCCTTCCACTCCATTGAAGATTCAAAATTGACCCAGGAAGAAATGGTTGAACGCCAACTCAAGGGAATTTTCTATAATTGTGATGAAAAATACTTTCTGAGGAACAAGCGTAAGGAACAAACTTTTTTTATGGCCATCTCTAAGGATGTTTCAGAAGAAGCAGTTGAGGCCCCCCCTCTAGTCGACTTACAAGATCCAACTGATATTACTCCACCTTGGGACCCCCTAGACGTTTAACCATTCATTTCACTAAATTATCTCACTGGATTCTCTTTTCTCCAAACCCTCAAGATAATTGGTTAGATTAAGCATCATAATGTCATCATCCTCATTGACAATGGTAACACCCATAATTTTATGCATTGTCGCATTTCCCAAGAAACTAATTGTTATATGCGTGCAGTCAACAAATTTAAAATCATGACTGCCAATGGAGGTTCAATGAAATGTGGGGGGCGTTGTGAAAATGAGTGTCTCCAAATTGGTTAGTACCACATGAAACCTCATATGTTTGTTATCGACATGGGTGGTTGTGACACTATGCTTGGTGCAGAATGGTTACAGACTCTTGGTCCCATCCTCATGGATTTTAAGGAATTAACCATGCAATTCATCTAGGAGATCCAATAGTATAGTTTCCAAGGAATCATCGTCAGCTCCCCTGAAATCATCAGTTCCCATAGCATGGAAAAAATCCTCAAGGAAGGTCATTCTAACATTGTTGCACAACTTCATTCCATTCATGCCACTGAGACACCCTATGTGCATCCTGACCTCCAAACTATCATCTCCAAACATCAAGTTGTGTTTTCCATTCCCCAGGGACTTCCCTTTCCCTTGGTTTTCATGATCATTCCTTTCTTCTAGCACCCGAAAAAATTCCTCCCAATATTCACCATTATAATCATCCCTTTCAAAGAGAAATGAAATTGAGAAAATTGTTCAATAATTTCTCATCACGGGTATTATCCGTCCTAGTACCAGCCCCTACTCTTCTCATGTGGTCATGATACTTAAGAAAGAAGTCTCTTGGCACATGTGTCCTGACTTTTTCTCCCTCAAAAAACTCACCATCAAATAAAAAATTCCCATCCCTATCATTGATGATCTCTTGGATGAATTAAGTTGTGCCAAATTATTTACTAAACTTGTTATTCATTCTGGATACCACCATATATGTATGAAAGAGGTAGACATTCCTAAGACTCATTTTAGAACTCATGCAAGCCACTGTGATTTCTTGGTCATGCCCTTTGGCTTGTGTAATGCTCCCTCCACCTTCCAATGCCTCATGAGTCATGTTTTCCATCCTTTTCTCTGTAATTTTCTATTGGTTTTCTTTCATGATATTCTCATTTATAGTAAAACATGGAAATCCCATATTTCCCATGTGGATTAAGTTATTCATCTACTCTCTCAGCGCCAAATTTTCCTCAAACAATCTAAATGTGCTTTTGGAGCCTTAGAAGTGGAGTACTTTAGTCATATTGTTGGCAAGGATGGTGTCATGGTGGATCCTAAGAAAATTGAAGCTATGAATAATTGGACTCGTCCCAAGAATATCAAGAGCTTGAGTGGTTTTCTCAGTTTAACAAGATATTATCACAAGTTTGTTGAGAATTATGGAAAAATTGTGGCACCTCTCACTGCTCTCCTTAAAAGGAATGATTTCATTTGAAATCCAACAACTGATCACTCCTTCCAAGCCTTGAACGAAGCTATGTGCACTACTCCTCTCCTAGCCCTTCCAAACTTCATAAAGATCTTTTTCCTGTGTTAAGTACCTGAATAGATCTAAAGATAAATCTCAAAATAAACCACAATATCAATAAGAATAATCCAAACCATTCACCAAAATATTGAACACAAGAAATAGTCAAAACCTTTGAGGTAGGGTAACACCATATATTATTCCTTAAGGAAGGAATGCACTCCTCAAGCAATAATTGCTTGTTACAATGACAATATTCTTCACTATGTTTCATTACATTTCTTACACTTCTTTATATAGCTCTCTCTATCTCCTAGGAACCTTCTAGAGAGATTTTTAACATTTATTACATCTAACTACCATAGTGGGCCTTTATTAATATAGTGGACTTAGTCCACCTTACATTGAATGACCACATTATCATGTATTAAATGACTTCCACTAATAATACATAGCCACATTCCCATTGGGTACCTCCCTAGGTACCCCATATTACCTCCCTAGGTAGACTACATCCTAGAATGTAATGCCTTAGGGAAATGAATTGGCATCATCCTTATGCAAGATGGTCAGCCTTTGGCCTTCACTAGAAAGAAACTGCCAGAGCTCCATTTGGGCCAATCAATATATGAAAAGGAAATGATGGTGATTATGTGGATCTCTAACGCCCTTATCTATTGGGGAAACGCTTCCAAATTAAGACAGATCATCAGAGCCTCAAGTATTTTCTGGAGCAATGATTTTATCCCCAGAGCAACAAAAATGGGTGACCAAGCTATTTGGATATGATTATGAGATCATTTACAAGAAAGGAAAATAAAATGTGATTTCAGATTCTCTTTCAAGGAAATATGAAGATGAAGGGTCCCTCTTATCTCTATCCTTCATTGAACCAGATTGGCTCCAAGTTGTTTGCTAGGAATGGTTGCAAGATCCCAAATTGTCATGTCTAATCCAACAATTGCAAGAAAATTCTCCAGTTTCTCTAGAGTACTTGACACAAAGAATAGCTTCTCTCCAAAGGCCATCTGTATTTAAGAAAACAGTCGAAACTTAAATCCATGGTGATTTCTGAGCTTCATGCTACACCCACAGTTGGGCATTCTGGGTTTACCAAAACCTATGATACGGTCAAACGTTCTTTTTCCTGGGATGGTATGAAGCAATACATCCGGACCTTTGTGGCGTAATGTGATGTTTTTCAAAGCAACAAGGGAGAAACAATCAAATCCCCATGAACACTACAACTGCTTCCAATTCCACCTGCTATTTGGAGGGATATTTCTATGGATTTCCTTGTTGGATTACCTAAATCGGGAAATAAATCCTTCATCGTGGTGGTCGTTGATATTATTTCCAAATATGCTCATTTCAGTTCTCTTCAACACCCATTCACTACATCCACAGTGGCTCAAATTTCATGGATCATATCTTCAAGCTTCATGACATGCCTCATTCCACTGTCTCTGACTGAGATCCCACCTTCACCAAAAAAAATTGAAAATAATTTTTGAGGCTAGAGGGAACCCAATTGCATCTTAACACAACTTATCATCCCGAGACTAATGGTCAAACTGAATTTGTCAAAAAGTGTTTGGACACATATTTGAGTTGTTTTTCATCTGAGAGGTGAAATAATCAGGCTCAATGGTTACCCCTAGTTGAATGGTGGTATAACACTTCTTACCATACAACCACTCGAATGACTCCTTTTGAAGAAGTAAATGGAAAAAATATGCCTTCAATTCTCTCATACATACTCGATGTCTCGAAGGTACAGGTGGTTGAATAAACTCTTATAGTTCGAGAGGATATTCTTTCTATCCTCAAAGAGAACTTGTTCATGGATTAGAATCACATGAAGCAGCAAGTAGATTAAGGTCTCTCCAAATGTCAATTTTTTGAAGGGGACCAAGTGTTTCTTCAATTGCAACCTTATAAGCATACTTCACTCAAGGCTGACCATTGTTAGAAACTGGCGTCCAAATTTTATGGTCCTTATATAGTTCTTAACCGCACGGGAAAGGTGGCCTATCACTTAGATTTTCCCAATCATTCTAAGCTCCATCATGTTTTTCATGTCTCTTGCTTAAAGAAGGTTATTAGAACTAAGTACCAAAATCAAACTAGTCTTCTTGAGTTGGATGAAAAAGGCTCCACCTATTTGAAACCACAAGGAGTCTTAGACCAACATGATCATCATCTCCATCAGTGCACCATCAAGGAAGTGTTAGTACAATGAAAAGATACAAATTCTGCAAATGCCACCTGGGAGCCAGCTACCATTCTGCAACAATTTCCTCATCTCAATCCTTGAGGATAAGGATATTTTTTAAGTGGGAGGGCATGTTAGATACCTAACCCCTCACATAGGTAGAATAATATATTTTCCATGTAATAAAGGTCAATATTAATAAGGTCTAGTTATAAGGAAGAATAAGTCAAATGTAAGAAGACCTAATCGAAGCTTCCACTTCTAGAAGATCTTCCTCTAGATTGTTATTTTGGTATATAGATTTAGTATAAATAGGAGTCAATGGAATGATTGTTGAAAGATTGGTTGTTGTCATTGATGTCAACCCTAGTCATTGGTTTTGGACTGCAAGATTGATGAAGGTATTTGGACATGACGCACAATGTACATGCAGAAACAAAACACATGGATGGATAGTATACATCATGTTGTTTTTGGTAGTAGGTTTCACTTCATGTGGATCCTCATGGTTGAGGAGAAATGAATTTTTGAAGATGACAAAGTGAATTGAAGAAGGAAGTACATCTAGGCCCTGAAGATAATTAAAGAAAAGAATTACAAAATAAGAAAGTGCCAGGTCGGCCCTAATGTTAAAAGGAAGTGACATAAATGGTATAAATAAATATCATTATACATTCATTTGATACACAAGTCGAATTTCATAGGAAATCATAAGTAAATAAGGCCGGATTTCAAGGGAGGATGAAGTCTTTTGGTGATGTGTTCTAAGGTATGTTATTTTCAAGTCATCTTACCATTTTTTATATAACTTTTTTTCTAGAAAGATTCAGATGGTTAAATTGCTATGGTATTGAGAATACATATGAAGGTACCTATGGTAAACGTTTCATCTATTTATTCACTATAATTATGGATATGCACTATGTGGGAGATAGGGTTTTTGACCAATCCTGAAGCTAGTCAATAAACATGTGTTCCGGGTAAAACAGTCATAACTTCTTCATAGAGAATCCAAATGAAGTGGGACCAATTTAATTGGAAATCATACATAATTTAGTTTCTTGTGTGCGAGTTTCATAATCTTATGTTAACTATTGTGCACAAGACATTATGTACAAGTTCTCTCTCCTGAATAAACTAGAAATGAATAAATTCTACCATTCTTTCTATAACTTCTTTTTGGGGAGGATTCAAGGAGTGAAACTTGGAGGAGTTTAAAAGAATACATTGAGTAATATTATCTAAAATATCATAGTATTCCAAGAATTGAAGAATTATAGAAGTTGAACAAGTCTTAGGAAGCATTATCAGGCTCTATGTGATGGTTGGTTGATGGTGATGATTTAATGTAAAGTTTTATTATTTCTCATATATTATTGGGTGGAAGGAAGGGGCAAGGATGGAGAGGTAAACCCTATCTTAATATTGGAGTATTGTATCTTCCTCTTGGAGGTTTATCCCTCCCTTTATATTTGGAAGCTATAGCTACCTTGACCAATAAATGTTGATTATTTCTCATATATTGTGCATGGTGTATTATGGTGTATTGATGTAACTCATATACTATTGTTCATTGCTCATTGGATATAATTGAATGGTTTAAGTATAAGTTGATTTTTTTTTAAAATTGTACTTGATACTGATTCACCCCCCTCTCAGTTTCAACAATTGGTATCAGAGAAGGTTGCCTTCAGAATAGTTTAACCACTGGAAGGAAAATCTTGAGCAGAGATGGATGACCATGAGCACATTTCAAATGGGTTTCAAAAATTTGATGGAAGAAATTATGCATACTGGAGTGATAGAGTGAAAACTTACCTAACGAATTTGGGAGTAGACATTTGGTACTCAGTTGCAAATGGCTATGTAATCCCAAATAATGCTCCAACCGATCCAAATGAGAATAATCTTATGAGTTGTAATTCAAAATCCAGACATGTTATTCTAGCATCATTGGCACCAACCATTGCTATCAAAGTGATGGGCTACAACACTTCTAAAGAGGTATGGGACAAACTCAAGAGTATCTATGAAGGTGATCCAAAATTTAAGCAGGTCAAGCTTCAACGACATAGAGCAGAATTTGAAAATTTGAAGATGAATGAAAAGGAAGATATTGCAACCTGTCTTCTTAGAAATGATTAAGTTGTTAATGCTATCAAAGGATTTCGTGAAGAGATCTATGAATTGTCGGTTGTACAAAAAGTGTTGAGATCACTTCTCTTGAAGTATGATGCTAAGGTCTCTGCCATTGAAGAAACTAGGGACTTGACCAAAATGACAATGGATGAATTACATGGGTCTCTTATAGCATATGAAATGAGAATAGGTACAGAAAGTGACCAACCAAACAATGAAGCAGCCTTTAAAGCCATAAAGAAGACAAAAGACAAGGATAATGACCTTGATGAAGAAATAGAAAATTTCATAAGAAGGTTACAGAAGGGAAGTGGAAGATACAAAGGTAAATCTCCTCTCAAATGCTTTAACTTTGGTAGAATATGACATATTGTTGAAAACTGCTACTATAAAAAGAGAAGTCTCAACAATAAAAAGAGATTCTACTCCAAGGATGATGACATCTCCTCAGATGAGAGTGATGATGAAGATAATGATGGAGGAGAAGTCCTCTTCATAACCCAAGAAACCCAGGATGATGATCAAAAGAATTCTAAAGAAGAAGAAATAATTTGTGAAAAAGATTCAGATGAAGAAACCAACCTTGATTCCTTTTAGGAATACAAAGTCAATGCAGAGAGTGAACAAGAAGATGAGAATCTTGAAAAGTTGAAGCATGTTGAAACTGAAAATAGCAAGCTTAGAAACACAAACATAATACTAAAATGTGAATTGAGTAGTTGTGAAGAAGATAATTACAAGCTTGAAAAGACCATTAATATCTTGAAGGAACAATTAGAATATTATGAGAAATTCAAAGTAGAATTGGATCACACAAAAGGGGAGCTACTATTGACAATAGAAAAGTTGAAGAAGTTCGAAAAAAAACACTGAAAAATTAGATGAGATCCTTAGCAGTCAAAGATCTCCAAACAACAAGACAGGACTAGGATACAATGATAGTTTGAAGACAACAAAACAAGAGAAGGAAGTTGAAAATGAT
>JZKD02S1761127.1:525040-540244 GCA_000966675.3 Picea glauca | reverse complement strand
ATCCATTTGACCCATTAATGGATCAAAATATTGTATGTTACAAGTGCAATAATCTTGGTCACAAAGCACGATATTGCAGAGAGATGAAGGAAGATAATCGTATGCCAAATGTCTGCATACCAACTACAACATGGAAAAGGAAAGAAATTCCACACAATGAAAATTGTCGAATAGCATTGGTCGCTAAAGAATGCAAATAATAAGATGAATGGTTCATAGACAGTGGGTGCTAATCTCATATGACCGAAGATCAAAGAAAATTTTTCAGCTTGAAGAAAAAGGGTGGAAATTTTGCATTTGGAGATGACTCATTTATAAAAATACTTGGAAAAGGAACTGTAAATATTGGAAGTGAAAATGTAAAAGCAAGAAAAGTCCTATTGGTTGAATATATGAAGTATAATCTCCTCAGTGTCAGCAAAATATGTGATCAAGGATACACTCTTACGTTTGACTCCCAAAAATGTAAAATCAGAGAAAATAACTCAGGAAGATTGGTTGCAACTGCAACAAAAAGACCAAACAACATATACATCGTAGTCATGAAGAATATAGAGAAGAAAAAAGCCACACAAAAGGATTCCAAGGAATAAAAATTCCCAAAGACCAAAAATAAGGATGAAGTATTATTGAGTGCCACATGTTTAGGGGGAGCAGCCCCAAAGAAGAGAGTTACCATTTGTCATTAAACTCAGGGGGAGCAGCCCTACCCTTTTCCATTGATGTCAAAGGGGGAGATAAATTTGTATCATGATGATAGGGGGAGCATGAGTGTTTCCATCAATGAAAAAGGGGGATATTGTTGGAAGATTGTTTGTTGTCATTGATGTCAACCCTAGTCATTGGTTATGGACCACAAGATTGATGAAGGTATTTGTTCATGAAAGACAATGTACATGCAGGAAAAAAACTTGTGGATGGATAGTATACATCATGTTGTTTCCAGTGGTAGGTGGCACTTCACGTGGATCCTCATGGTTGAGGAGAAATGAATTTTTGAATATGACAAAGTGAATTGAAGAAGGAAGTACATGTAGGCCCTGAAGATAATTAAAGAAAAGAATTACAAAATAAGAAAGTGTCAGGTTGGCCCTAATGTTAAAAGGAATTTAAATAAATGGTATAAATAAATATCATTATACATTCAGTTGATACACAAGTCAAATTTAAGAGGAAATCATAAGTAAATAAGGTC
The DNA here is from genome assembly GCA_000966675.3 of Picea glauca. Taxonomy (NCBI): domain Eukaryota; kingdom Viridiplantae; phylum Streptophyta; class Pinopsida; order Pinales; family Pinaceae; genus Picea; species Picea glauca. Next base: position 539,049 of record JZKD02S1761127.1, on the reverse strand, counting down.
GGATTTCAAGGGAGGATGAAGTCTTTTGGTGATGTGTTCTAAGGTATGTTATTTTCAAGTCATCTTACCATTTTCGATATAACTTTTTTTCTAGAAAGATTCAGATGGTTAAATTGCTATGGTATTGAGAATACATATGAAGGTACTTATGTCTTCGCTATAATGTTTCTTCTAGAATGGTTCAAATGGTGAAATTTCTATGGTATTGAGAAGACATATCAATTTACTTGTGGTAAAAGTTTAAGCTCTTGATTCTCTATAATTATGGAGATACACTCTATGGAAGATAGGGTTTTTGACCAGTCTTGAAGCTAGTCAATAAACAAGTGTTCCAAGTAAAACAATCGTAACTTCTTCATAGAGAATCCAAATGAAGTGGGACCAATTTCAATGGAAATAGTACATACTTTATTTTCTTGTGTGTGAGTTTCATAATATGATGTTAAATATTGAGTGCGGGGCATTCTGTACAAGTTCTCTCTCCTGAATAAACCAAAATTGAATAAAGTCTACCATTCTTTCTATAAATTATTTTTGGGGAGGATTCAAGGACTGAAACTTGGAGGAGTTTCAGAGAATACATTGAGTAATATTATCTACAATATTAGAGTATTCCAAGAATTGAATAATTACAGAAGTTGAAGAAGTCTCAGGAAGCATTATCAGGATTTATGTGATGGTTGGTTAATGGTGATGATTTAATGTAAATTTTTAATATCTCTCATATATTCTTGGGTGGAAGGAAGGGGAAAGGATGGAGAGGTCAACCATCTCTTGATATTGGAGGATTGTATCTTCCTCTTAGAGGTTTATCCCTCCCTTTATATTTTGAAGTTGTAGCTACCTTTGGAAGTCATTACTTCCCTTGACCAATAACTATTGATTATTTCTCATATATTGTGTATGGTGTATTGTGGTGTATCGATGTAACTCTTATAATATTGTTCATTTCTCATTGGATATAATTGAATGGTTTAAGTATAAGTTGATTTTTTTTAAATTGTACTTGATACTGATTCACCCTTCTCTCAGTATCAACATTGATAAGTCTTTGTCTTTAGAATTATTGTAATAGAGTGTTTCTCTACTGGAGGTTTCCCTCTCAAGGAGGCAATTGAACGTTGTTTCCTATAAATAAAGGTATTATTTTGGTGTTTTGGTTTCATATATTGTGTTGTTCCACTGTTATTCTCTGCAATATTTCTATTTTCGACTATTATAATAGGTCTCGTACCTTACAATGTCATCAAATAAAAGTTAAAATTGACTTGATTTTGTAATAATTCCAAGGTCTAATTTAATTTTAGTCATGGACAAGGTCTAAGTTAAGTTTAATCATGGACACAAAATGTGAGGCATTATATTTAAAGATTAAAGTTTGAATTCTTATATCATGTTTTGTAGTTAAAAAAAGCATTGTAGAAATTGAAAAAGTAGAGAAACGTATTTACATTACGAAGAATTTATCCTTCAAAGAATATTCATTTCTAAAATGTTATCTACAATATGAGGAATTTATCCTCCGAAGAATATTCATTTCTAAAAATTTACCTACAATATGAAGATTTTATCCTCACAATATATTTATTTCTAAAACGTTTCTATAAATAAAAAATAAAAAGTTCTTGTATTCAAATTATTTAGCAAAGTTATATAGAGTTAATGAATTTTTTACTAATTGATTAAAGAACAATTATACTTGATTGCTTGTCTAGTTTTCCTCTCCATCCTTTCTATGGTGCATGTATAAGTGTATGAATAATTTCTTTTTGTTACTGGTGGAATTAGCAACTAGTTGGGAGCGTACTACAACTATAACCTCTAGACATGCCAACGCCACCCCTCAAGGGGCACACAATATAATTCTAGGGTTTCGAACCGATAACTTCACATAAAGAAGTTCCTTAACATTACACTCCATCACAAACTATTCTACATCCCAAGACTAAGTGTATAAATAATTTTAAAAAATCCAATAATATCTACATTATATTATTTATTTTTTTTATATTGGTGGAATCGGCAACTTGCGGTTCTCGTACTCGTGTGACATGGGGTCGATACCTTTCCTCTACCACAATAACCTCCTGGTGTGCCACACAATCCGCAAGCATGGAGCATAAGTAAATCAGGGTGAGAATCGAACTTGAGACCTCCTTTACATATTTCCTTCCATTTACACGACACTTTCCAATCAGTCTTCACCCCTGTGGGATATAACATGATATTATTGACCCTTCAACTTGGCTAAAAAAATTCCAATTATCACTTAGATGATCCAACGGTTGCGATGAGTTCTGATAGGATCTGATGGTTCATGTTTCTATGAACTCTTTCTCCCACGATCCAATAACTCTTGGACTCTCTCTTTCATCAAATGATCCACAATAAATAAAAAGAGATCGAAAATTCTTATAGCCTCTTCCACGATATCGATCTTTGGCTATGCACTTACAATTATGATAGGGTCATCGATCCTTTAAACTGATCGATGATCACATCAATGATATCCTTCAGAGGTTATGTTCCCCTAAGAATCCTCTTCCTCGAACCGACAACAAAACCATAATGCATGTAAACATCAATTACACAGATATGCAGAGACTATCAATACCTAATTCCATAGAGACATAACATTCAAAGTAACAAAGATTCCTCACACACAATAAACATAGATTTCTTGAGAAACACTTGAAACAAAGTGTTCTTTTCTTCAATTACCCATATTTAAACTTACTATACATGAATTTACATAAGGATTCAATGGCTTGTTAGACCTAAATTACATTTCAATAGGCCTCTTTCCTCTCTCTTGGCCTGATCTCACTCTGAATGGCCACCTTCTTGGCCTAATTTCCACTTAATTGGCCACCTCTCTTCCTAGCCTAATTTCCACTCAACTTTTCACCTCCCATGCCCTCAAGGATTACAATAATTTGTACAAGAAGATCCTGAAACCAATTTTGTTTCAAATCCACAAACGTCTCAACTAACAATCTTAATCAATTTCCTAAGATTTGTAGATCCACAAATCACTCAAGAAAATCCACAAACTTCTCATGAGATATACAAATATCCTAATCTCTCTCAAATCCTCTCATGTTATCACACATTTGAGAATATTTACAATCAAATCCTCACTTTCATTATCAAACCCCTATCCTATGTCTCTCTTCTAAATCATAAAACATAGGAAAATACAATAAAACAAACAAGAGGGAACCAACTCCCTTAGTGAAATGAATACCCATTAGGTCTTGTCAAAATAATGATTGATGGAGGTAGGATGCTCCTGCATTAGACACCCAAGGAACAATATTTTTCATGATCTCATGATCATGAGTTCCTTTTGTTGAAATCCTCCTGGATCCCAAACTTTATATTGCAACTTACTTTCCTTGTTGTCTTGTTGCATCATTGTTTTCTACAATTCTCCATTTTCTCTGCTGATGTAGATCTTCTTTGCTCCTTCATGTATTCTCTGAGACATCTTCACCATAAACATCATCATTTATTCAATTTTAATGTCCACCATATCCTTATGCTAGTACATACACTGCAATTTGTTATTTTGTTGCTGCATTTTGCTCTTGTTTCTTCTATCCATTGGTTGTCGCATTATATCTTTAGGATTCTTACTCTAATTTCGACTTGTTCAATTGTTTATTGACACATCAATCTTCTCTTCTAGACCTGCAAATACTTTGTATCCTTCACCACTTGTATCGTTAGCCAACCATTCCTCTAGAAACTTCATCTCATCTTCCAAATTAATCAATTCAACTTCCTTAAGTGTTGTAGGCATCTCACTGCTAGATGCTTGTGAACATGTCCTCTTATTGGTTGTACTTTCCTTTTATGAATCCTGATTCCTGAACAATCCTTCCAAAACCTTAATATATTCCTTCCAAATGATGAGCAATATATCATAATTCATTTCTTCTTCTTTCCTTTGGATATGATCTCCATGAGCGAAATCTTTTCCATCTGCAAGAACAAATTCTTCCAGTTGTCCTTCAATTTCTTTGACAAAATGTGCATGGATATCTTCTTGGCTATCTTCATGAGACATTCTTTCCTCATCCTTCATCAGAATGTAATTATGATCCTGTCTTCTTGAAATGTTTTTATACATTTCTTTTTCTTCCTTCTTCCCCTTGACAACGTCAAGTGATTCATCACCTACTATTCCTCCAACCACACACAAAATATCATTTTAAAAAATATTTGGCCTTTCATCCCCACATGATCCTTATATCAACACATCCACATGCTGATCTAAACTCTCAAAAAAGTTCATGAGACTTCCTACAAATATCTCAACTTCAATCCCCAAACAGTTTGTGATACTCTCAATAGGTCTTCTCTAAACATCATCTTCTCCAAGGATGTCTTCTTGCCCTGGTTCACAATAGTGAACGTCCTCCTCAGTCAATGGCATGTGTTTGAACTTGACTCCTCTGAATTTATCCTTCTACATCCAATCATTCATTCTCTGCTTCAACTTCTCCCATCTTTCCCTAAACTTCTCTTCATATAACTGCATTATTAGCCACTTGACCCTCTTTTTCATGCTCCATCCTTGTCTCTGGTTCTCTTTGATATCCCTCTGTAGCATTTTTCTTATCTAATTGAGTTGTATTCTTTGATGATTCATTTCTTTGTCAATCTCCCATTGACTCATATTCTTCCTTATGCCATATGGTTTGGCATATTTCTCTCCTATGATGTGGATTCTCTCTCAACCTCTACAATGACCATCAATATCCATTGTCTCCATTCTCTTTCTCTTGTGAAATTCACTTTGTTCACTTTTGAACTGCACTCAAGCCTTTGTAACCAGCTCTCTCTATTATCATGTTAGCCAATACCTCACTAAGCTTCTCCTTAGCCTAGTCTTCTAGTATTTATGTGATTCTCTCTCTCTCTCTCTCTCTCTCTCTCTCTCAGAACCTCCTCTGAGAACCCCTTGCTCCTCTTGGCTTCTCCATTTATTCACTTCCTCTCTTTGAGAACATTCAACTTGTCGTGATCATCCAACCTCAGCTGGAACTAACTTTTTCCACAATTCTCCCAAGATATCACACCTTCTCTTCCTCATGCATTCAAGAACACAACTATTTCTTCTATCATAGTTCTCCTAGTTGTCATGGCTTCTATCAAATCCTTTACTTGTCTTCTCCAACCTGGAAACACAATATTTAAACCATAGTTAATTCAAACACATAAAATAAACATATTCAATATTTGTTTATTATATTGACTCCTTTTAATTCATTCCTCTGAATCAATTCAACTTCTTGTCCTGTCATATTTTACTCAATTTGAACTCCTCTGTACAATGTTTCTGCATTGATTTTACTCAATCCAAACTCCTCTGTACAATCTTTCTGCATCGATTTTACTCAAATCACACTTGCCTTGTTTCTTCCTAAAATCATACCAACTCTCTACAATATCTTGCAACTCTTTATTCATGCCTCTGCATCCACTTCATAACTAAATGCTTGTACCTGAAATCATTCAAATGAGCACATAACTTTCTCTGCTTCACCTCGAAAGAGCATTTTAGAGAGCTCTAATAGCACTTGATATCCTAGCACATACTTCACCAACAATTAGGAAACCTTTACTCATCTAGGTTTCACATTAAACCCACAAAGGGGTGTGAAAGGATATATCAAAAAGCATGTAATTGGTTAAGCGCTTAGGTTCTTACCTAAATCCCCTTCAACAATGGCTAGAACCATAACCCAACCTAAAAAGGTGCTTGTTTTATATATAAAATCTCTAAGCTTGAGCTCTTATCCTTCAAGAATGTGATCAATGGACATGATTGAGCGCTTAAAAATTGGGTACTTACTTCCTCAAAGCTCTTATCCTAACTGTAGATCCTCCATATCTTTTCGCGATCAAAGGTGGAGACGCTAGCCAACCTCAATGGTGATCCAACGGTCCTATTTTAGTGAGACATTGAGATGAACGACCCACACGAATCTAACAAGATGGCATGTTAACAAATTTCTATTGCGCACATTAATATGGAAGCAAAATGTCATCAAATAATAGACGATCTATATTAATAGTGCTACACCTCCATAAAATGAATGCTCGTGTAAATCCAATTTTTTCTTTCAGTGTCGACCATTGATCCAACCTTTTAACTAACAATTAGATCTCCTCGCCATGTAACTCCCCTCCAACATAAATCTATAGTTGGGACTTAATCAAGGTTTGGAAAAATGGTTGAGGTTGCTCCTTACTTCGCAATGAAATTCAGTGGTCCTCCTTTGTATTGATCCCTGATATAACGGTCACAAACGGTTCACCCTTCCACTTGGATCAAATAACTTCCAATTATCGCTTATATGATCTAACGATTGTGATGATTCCCTATAGGATATTATGGTTCCTATTTATCTGAACTTTTTCTCCCACGATCTTGATCTTCGGCTATGCACCTAGAATCACGATAGGGTCATCGATCCTTTACAGTGATCGATGATCACATCAATGATATCCTTCAGAGGTTATGTTCCCCTGAGACTCATCTTCTTTGAACTGAAAAAAAAAAACCCTAAGGTCTACAAACATCAACTACACAGATATGCAGAGACTATCAATACCTAATTCCATAGAGACATAACATTCAAAGTAACAGTGATTCCTCACACACAATGAACATATATTTCTTGGGAAACACTCGAAACATTGTGTCATTTTATTCAATTACCGATATGCACACTTACTATACATGAATTTACGTAAGGCTTCAATGCCTTCTCAGACCTAAATTACATTTCAATAGGTCTCTTTCCTCTCTCTTAGCTTGATCTCACTCTGGATGGACACCTTCCTAGCCTAATTTCCACTTAATTGGCCACCTCTCTTCTTGGCCTAATTTACACTCAATTGGCCACCTCCCATTCCCTCAAGGCTTACAATCATTTGTACAAGAGGATCATGAAACCAATTTTGTTTCAAGTCCGCAAAACTTTCAACTAACAATCTTAATCAATCTCCTAGGATCTCTAGATCCACAAATCATTCAAGAAAATCCACAAACTTCTCATGAGATCTAAAACTATCCTAAGATCTATCAACTCCTCTCATGTTCTCACACATTCTAGAACATTTACTATCAAATCCTCACTTTCATTATCAAAACCCTATCTCTTTTCAAAATCATAAAACATACGAAAATACAATAAAACAAACATGAGGGAACCAACTCCCTTAGTGAAATGAAGACCCTCTAGGTATTGTCAAAATAACGATTTGATGGAGGTAGTATGCTCCTGCATCAACTTTGGATTGCAACAAATATTTACTTATATCCTAAATTAATTGCAGTTATAACCTTTACTTGAATGCTCAAATTTCGATCCTTGATTTCATATATATTTCATCCATCTCAATAAGATAACTAATGATGAGTGAAATTTGAAATAGGTGTAATTATTTTCATATTACTAGCAATAAAATTATTGTTTCTTCAAGTTATAATAAGTGTTGTCCCAACCATCCTAGGAATATGTAATTGCAATAGAAAAAAAAGAAGCTAATTGCATTGACTTTGAGGAAAAAATGTCTTCAAAATTCAAACAAGAGTGACATGTTTGAAACTAAACCTCCAATTACATTGTTTCCATGGCTAAATAACATTTTCCATTTTCTTGTAAACTACATGTTTTATAACTAACTACCTTGTACAAATTTATTTGCATCACTACTATCCTTATTTGAAGCTAAGAACTATCATGCATTCTATATATGAAACATAACATCTTCCATTTTCTTGTAAACTATATTTTGTAACTATCTTGTACATATTCATTTTCATCACTACTATCCTTATTTAAGAAGCTAAGAACTATCATGCATTTGATATATGAAACATAAGCTTCTCACCCAAAAAAAATTACATCTTCTCTTCCACGTGTCTATTCTTCAAGATCTGCATAGCATTTGACTTCATTCTTCCTGAACAGATAAAATAACTGGGAACCATGCATTGATTTTACAATAAGATTAAAATTATCCAAATATGTGAATAGATAATATATATAATAGTTATAGGATGTTTTCACATTGGTAACGTTTTCCAAGATGTTTTCATATTCATAACTTTTCCCAGTGTATTGTTCTTTAGAGCCAATAATAAACTTCCTTTGAAAAAGAGAATTAAGAATTTTTAGCCTTTTATTTCACATTCATAACTTTTCATAATAGTTGCATGTTTGGATTAGATACAAAGGCAGTAAATATCAAAATTGATGATTTGTAAGTCTTTTGAAGTCCTTACTAATTCATTACATGCTATAAATCATAAATCATGTGAATCATTTATCTTATTCATTCAATGCTAATACATATATATTTAAAATACTTCTTTAGGATGTATATCATTAATTATTGAAAACAAATTCCTGGCTAAAGTTAGTCATAAACAAAACCCATTTATCATACCTTTTTTGGATTTATAAAATATGAATATAGATAAAATTTAGACACACTCATCAAGCTATAAGTGTCATTGTCCCAAGGATATTATCATGTTCTAGTATTATGTTTTCTATGTTATATGTATATTATACTATGTTTGATAATGGTTCCAAGTTATATCTCTATTATACTATACTATTTATTGATTCTATGTTCTATGTCCACCTCACATCCATAACTTACCCACTGAAAACAAGCATATATGAAAATCAATTTGAATTATTCTTTCTTTTTTGAAGATTTGTCTAGAAAAGCATCAATGAACGAAGTTGTTTCTCCCTTGCTTAGTCATGGGATTCAGGTGATATAAGTTTGAAGACAACTTAAGAATCCTCTTATCTCTCATGTTAATTGTATTGTGTTATATATTCATAACCTTCATCTCAATAAGAGAGGGAGATACTAGCTTAAATGATCAAATGCACATCCGTTACCTCATTGACCACATCCTCTTTTAAAGCCTCCTCTTCCTTGGTAACACCTTGACCATGGCCTCAATATTCGTTCCATGTTCCTTGGCTGGTGTTTTGTTTAGTGGCTTGTGTATGATAGACTGTGTGCACATTTGACTTATTTCTCCCATTTAGTCAACACTCTTGTGTTGAATGGTTGTTTTATTCATAGATGTGGCACCACTTTGTCTTGGCATTTTTAAAAATATGCAAAAAATATCTAGTTGTATGTGTTGGAATATTGGTTCTCATTGATGTCAACCCTAGTAAACCCTGGAAGAAGCCACATGGAAAGTTTGGAATCTTCTGGAAGTAATGGTTGTATTTGAATAAGTCTCCAAAGTGGTTCCCTTATGGCCTAGATTTAAGCATAACCCTCATAGGAAGATTCTTTGAAGAAGTCTACAAGAATCCCTGAAAATATGGTTAAGTGGTTAAATGGTTAAGAAGACCCGAAGGTGCGGTCATGAAGCCTGAAGTTGATTGAATAAAAAAAGTATGAATGACATTGAAAATGCATGCAAAACCTCCATAGATTGATAGTCCTTGTCATGTCATTTACAACGCTAGGTGGCACACCATGTGGTTCCTCACAGTTGAGAAGTTATGCTCTCTTAAAGTTGAATCCATGAAGTATGGTCAAGAAGCCCTGGATCTAAGGTCAAAGAATTTACAAGTCAGACCCAAATCAATTAAAGGAGAAAAATTTGTTGAAATAAAAAGTTACAAACCAACCCTAAATTCAAGTAAAGGAGGCACTTGGAAAAGTATAAATACACATCAAGAACCTCTCATTTGTTTATCCAAGCAAGTGTGTTTTTTATGGTATGGAGCTAGTATAAGTGGGTCTGCACTTTTGCTAGGAGGATTGGTGATCTCAACAAAAAAAATATGGCCTAGGAGAAAGGAGGTTAAGGAGAGAAAGGTGTATGGAGGAGTTCGTACCAATTGTTTGAGGTTATCCACGGGTTGCAATGGAGAAAAGCGTGGATGCACATGGGTTGCAATGGAACAAAGCGTGGATGTCCACGAGTTTACAATGGATGAGTCACAGATCTTTGAAAAATTTGAAGAAGGTGATATCTTCTTGATCCTAAAGTTGAGGAAGGCTTGGATATCTGATATCTCATGCACTAGGTTGTTCACATGTTGAAAGGTATATTATTATATGTATTTTGAGGCTTGTATCTTGGAGGTTATGGCATATGCTTTGAGGCATATCTTAGAGGGTTTGGAACATTTTTTAGGCATATCTTTGTCCCATGGTTTGAGGCATATTTTGGATGTTTTGGTACATGCTTGAGGCATATATTTGGCACATGGTTTGAGGCATATCATGGGTCATGGATATTTTGGCATATGATTGAGGAATTTATTGAAGGTGTTGGCACATGGTTTGATGCATATATTGATGATGTTGGGAATATGTTTTGAGAGATGTTCTTGGTGATATTGGCATATGACTTATGTGAGTGGATCTGGTTTTATTGATGATGATGTTGATGATGATATATCAATATCAGTGACAATAATAGTGATAGGTTGATGATGATGTATCAGTATCAATGATACTGACAACAGTAGTGACAGGTTGAGCCTCCATTTATATTTCAGGGAGGAAGGAAGGGTCAAGGAAAGGAGTTTGGAGACTCCTTCTAGTTTGTGTTGGAGAATATAGGGAGTCATATATTCCTTCAACTTGGATCCTTTAAATTAAGGGGTTGGAGATGGAGAATCTAGGGATTCGTTGCTTCCTTTAGATTGGAGCTTGTAAACTAGGGGATTGGAGCTGGAGAATTTAGGGAGTTATAGCTTCCTCTAGGTTGGAGCCTGTAAACGGTGGGTTGGTGCCTCCTTCCATTTGGTGCTGGAGAATTTTAGAAGTTTTCACTTCCTATGAATGTAATATTCCGATATATAATAAATCATTTTGTGGTTTTATCCCATTTGTGTTTCCACGTAAAATACTTGTGCATTGTGTATCTATGGTTATGTGCTATGCATTTTTGAATGGAATTTTTCATGATATCTTGAATGCAATCATAAGTGATAAAATGTTGATAAATTTAAGTTTACATGTTTTAGTTAAAAGTGGTAAAAAGTGCTCAATACTAATTCACCCCCCCTCTCAATATTGGCGAATATTCCAACAATATAATTTTTCATGGCTTGAAAAATATCGTAGAAGGTTTCAATTTGGATATGAACGATGTTGGGATATAATGCATCATTAAATTTTCAATAATCCTTTGTTTTCCCTTTGTTAGAGAAAAGGGTGCACCAAAGCTTGTTCTGTTTGATGGCCATATTTTTTTAAATATTGTTATATAATGTCTATCTTGTATTCTAGTCTTTTTTTCCGTCATTGAGGAATTTAGTGGTTGATCATTATGTGTTTTTATGTATTGGTCATTTTTCAAGGCGTCTTTGCATGTTTGAACATCATACATTCTTAGTGGAGCTTTGATTTTCTGTAGAAGTCCTGCAACATACCATTGAATTAAGATATTTTCATCATTGACATGTGGAATATGGCTAAGGATATACTTGAATCTTTTGTCGTATTCCCTTACTATTTATCTTGGGATTTTATTGATTTCCTTGAATTTTTTAGCATCTGGGTCCCTAACGTCTTGAATCTTAAATAATTTTAGGAAGTTTTGTTTGATTTTGTATTTTGACCTTATTTGTTTTTCTATGAATTTCATGAACCAAGTGAGACCTCTAGCTTATAATGTGGCACCAAATTATGCCATTTGTTTATCTTCATCTCTAATGTTGGTCCCATCCTAGAATTTTTCACAAACCAACCAATGTCATTTGGGGTATTCATCTCCTTCATATATGGTTATATGATTTAAACCCATTGTGTATTTATACGAAGGTTTAGAAATTGGTACAATGGAGAGATTTTGTGTTTTTCTATTTATTACAAGAATCGACTGGGAATTCGATGTTACTTCGATTTGAGGAGTCGATATATGAAAAATCGAATCAACCAACATGATATGTTTTTGGGATTCAATCGGATTTTTCTCCAATAATAATTTAACTTCTTCTTCTATCGAGATTATTTCATTTGTTTGGAAATCCTTATCTATATACTCGACGAGTTGTCTTCCAAAAGGGTGTATGAGTTGATTCTCACTATCTTTTGATTTGGATTCTTCTTCAATGAGTAAATTTGGAAGGGGGGTATATTCCATGAGATCTTTCATACAGATTCATATTTCCTTTGCTTGACTATGATTTATTTATGGTACTTCATGTTAGATTACTGATAGGGGGGGTGAATCAGTAATAACGTAATTGTAATCCTTTTTCTTCAAATGTTATATCAATGTAGAATATTATCCAATAATGAGCAGTAAGAAATAAACAATCACACACATACACAGTACACTAGTGTTTTATGTGGAAACCCAAATCAGGAGAAAACCACAGAATGATTTTTCTTATATGTCTTGAAGAATTACATTCATTGGAAGCACAAACTTCCTTTGTTTTCTAGCTGCAACTGGAAGGAGGCTCCAACCCCCTAGTTTCTTAGGTTACAACCTGAGGGAAGCTCCAACTCCCCAATTATTTGGCTACAACCAGAAGGATGCTACAACCCCCTATGTTCTCTGGCTACAAACGAAAGGTGGCTACAATCACCTATCCTTGCCCCATCCTGCCACCCTGAAATAGAAGTAGAATGATGGAACCACTTTCACACTATCAATGTGAGATATACTGTTGTAAACCTGTACCAATAAATCTGAACCATGCATCAACCATGCATCAACCTGTAATCAACCTGTACCATAAACAAGTGCATCAACCATGCACCAACCTGTACCAAACAACCTACAATCAACCTGTACCATAAACAAGTGCATCCAACCATGTACCAAGTATGTACCAATCATGTGTCAACTACTCACCAACTATGACTCATCAATATGTACCAACATCATCAACTATACACCTCATGTATGTACCAACATCATCAACATCATCAACCATGTACTCAACAGGTATCTCAACCAAAAGACCTCATCAATTTCATCATCCAAATCTGATTTGTAGATATATAATAGACCTAGTGTATATGATCACATTCTTGCAAACCTTCCCTAACTTTAACAACAAGAGACTAGCATTTTCATCACATTTTTGTTTAGTCTCACATGCCTAGTTTTGGATTAGTCAACAACCCTAACTTGAAGTAATCATAACTTTGAACCTATAATGTATAAATATCTAAAACTCATATACCATTTTATTCAGTGTGTTTTATGCAATTCCTCCAGATGTCACTACTTGGAACCTCTCAGAAAATGAGTTATAGAAAAAATGGCATACCTTGTTGAATTTTGGTTTATTCTAGAGAGAGACCTTGTAGAGCGTACCCCGCACAAAATATTCATTGAATTGATCTGAAACTATTACAAAGAATACTATAGAATGTACCCTAACCAAAACCTTTGGTCTCACTGAATTTGGATCTGTTATGAATAAGTTATGACGTTTTTACTCGAAACACCTATTTTTGACTAGTTCCAAGACTAGCCACAAACCCTATTTTCCACAGAGTGTAACTCCCAAAATACAAAGACCTACAAGATGATTTTTTTACCACAGATACGTGGGTATGTTTTCTCAATGGAATAGAAATTTCACGGTCTGAATCATTATAGAAAAAAAAATTATAGTGAAAATGGTGAGATGACATGTAAATATCATACCTTAGAAAGCACCATCAAAAGAATTTATCCTTCCTTGCATTTCGGCCTTCTTTTCTTCACCTTCCCTCAAAAATTCAGCTTAAATGTCCTTTGTTACCTTAGATACCTATAGATATTCAATATTCTCAAGTGTGATTAAAATGAGAGAGCCTTGCCTCTTATTTATACTCTCCAAGTAGCTTCCTGGAAAACATTTTCTAGGTCACATGGCCCACTTTCCTTATTTTAGGGTTAACCCACTTCTAATTTCTCCATTAAATTTATTATTGAAATAATTTATTTTGTATTCACCTTGAATTATAATACACTCATCACTTCACTT